>BGPR01007778.1:1136-55061 GCA_013235015.1 Araneus ventricosus | reverse complement strand
AGGTATTTGAGTTTTGTTATATTAATGTTGTTGACTACTATATGCTTTATATCTGTGCTTTCAGTAGATGACACTGAAATAAGTGAATTGTATTTGCGAGTTATAAAATATTATTTAAATAAATATAACTTATAAATAAATTATCTAGATTTATATATGTACGAATTCTTTCATTATTATTTTGTATGGCTTTTAATATTCATCCTCTGATTCCCTAAGGATTAGGTAGGAATAAAAGAGAAGTCGAGCTCTCATTGAACACAGAAGATTCACTTTTCCCCTACTGATAGCGATTTTCTTCAATGTGAAATCCTTTCTATCATTCACCACGTCTGGGTGAGACACTCTAACGAGAAAGACGTCGCGGGTGTGAAATCATTCACACTTAACGAAGGGGAGGAAATTTCAGAGTGACATTCGACGGCTTGTCTTTTTTGCAGGGACGTATGGGACGGTTCTGCTATCGATAGAGTTAAAGATACATAAAATGATTGACTAATTTTCTTACAGTTTAATTTCCTTTCTATTTAACGTTCGATTCTTGCATCTTGTTTATCTTTTTATGATAAACTACTTGGATACCTTTAACAGCAAACGCGTAGTTTTTTTACCATTACATTATGTGCTTTACAAAATATTTTCTCATAAAATTAATAAAAATTATCACGCATTGCATATTTTCTCATTGGAGCATTATTAGCAAAATTTATATCTAATTATGTTTCTCGATTAATATCTTAATTATTATTATTTATTTTTCATCACAATATTTTCTGATTTCGGATAGGAAAAAAACATCACTCGTTAAGATCTCATTTCCAAATTGACATATTCTATTTTGAAAATAAAGGATTGATTAATTTTAAAAGAAAATTTAATTAACTTTAATTAATGAAGTAGACAGCTCTTAGATATGTTTTTTTAAAGTTTGCGCTTGAATTATTAGGTAGATTCCTTATAGAACTCTACCTATTGCAATTCTCATGACACGACTTTCGGAAAATTTCTGCAGACGTCTTCCGATCAACCTGAACCCAAAAACCATTCTTCGTTAAAAGTTTATATATATATATATATATATATATATATATATATATATATATATATATATATATATATATATAAAATGAATGTCTAGAAGGTGTGAAGCTTTTTAGACTATTTACATTGAAATAAATATTTATAATTTTTAGATAGAGTCAAAAATCAACATATCGGCATGGAAATTTGAAAATATCCAGAATATGCTTGTTTTCAAGTAATATCACCCTTAACAACTGAGTGAAAGCAAAAAACAGCTTCAGAGTTAGATTACACAGATAATTTGAACAGAAAATTTAAGATTTATGTGAAATATAAGGATAAAAAGAGGGAAAGAAGTGACGTGGCAAGAAATCCTATGTAATTAAAGTTTACTTTTCATGTTTTATTCCGCAGAGATAATGATTAATAAGATGTATGCATGTTTTATAGGTGCTTAATTTTTTTTTATGCATTGGTGTATAAGTTTTTTAAACTCACAGAGTAGTAATTATCCTAGCATGTATATTTTCTTTTGCACCGAGAATGATAAGGATTTTTTGAGTTTTAATACTTAACAGATATGAAGTTACTTTGGGTGGAGAGAATAAGTATTATTCAAAGCATATACCTGTTTTAGTTCATTTTTTATCATTTGCTATTATTTGATAATTTGCGTTTTAATAGTTTATACATATTCAATTTCTTTGTGTGTGTTTGTTGTTTTGTTATGCACAGAATAATTATTCAAGAATTGGGTTTTTTTCATGCAATTCCATTCCATATTTTTTTAATATATAAATGGTTGTTTTCATTGACTAGATTCAAATGTTTATCATGAATTTATTTTTGTGTTTCATAAAATGTAATCAGTTTTTTTTTATAAAAAAAACTTCATTTAGTTATTTTGAGTTTTAATTAGTTTTAATATGTAAATTATTTTTAGCTGAGGGATTTAATTATTGTACTTCAAATTTTTCATTACTTATTAAAATCTTTTCCACTACTTTTTCTTAAAAGAATCTTTTTACTTATCATTTTTTAACACTTAAACATAACCCAGATAGCAATTTTAGTTTGCAGCATACTTGCACTGCAAGTCTGCAAGCTTCCTGCAAATTTGTCACGACAAGTGTGCAAGTGTGAAACAAACTTGCAGCAAGATAACGCAAGCCTCGAAGTCACCATAGAACGAACTTGCAGCAAGCTTGCATTGCAAACTCATTGCAAAAACAGAGTATGAACACAACCCAGGATAGAACTCGAGACTACCGGTTTGGAAGCTGACGCGGTATCCACTGGGCCAGTTAAACTCTGAGAGGAGAAGATAGATATCGCTAATACATCGTTTCATTCGATTCGTATAAGATTTATTTTAAACTATTCTCTTGATTTCATTAATTTTTTGAGTTGCGAATATGATTTGAAGTCAAAGAGAGAGCGATTTTCGCTAATAACTACGTTTTGTTAGTAGAATAAATTATGAAATTAGAGTTCAAAAGTAATTACTTTAAAATGGGACAAAATGTATAAGTTTATTTTTCAACAAACATTGACTGTTTTTTCGGTTTAATTTTGTTTATAAACGCTAAAATTTCAACATTAAGAAAAAGGCGATATATTTTTCTTTAAAGTGCGAGTGATATATTTAGTAAAAATATGGAAAATGTTTCAAAAATTTTTTTATCAAAAAGTTAGTTTTTTTTACAAATTGTCATTGATTTATTGAATTGATAAAAGGAAGGACGGTCTAGGAGATGCTGTTAAAAATCGGATTTTTTTTAAACAGAGACAAAGATAATTATCTCTTTGTGCTGTCTTTGCATGAAGCTTGTTTTGCAAACTTGCAGCAAATTTGATTTGCAAGGGAGGTGGCGCTATTTTGTCACATCGAACTTCCAGCAAATGCGTTGCAAGCGAGGGTGGCGCCAGTTGTCACAGCGAACTTGCTACGAGTTCGTTTCAAGTTTGACGCGTCAAATGTTGCCATGACAAGGGAATATCAAGTCAAAATCAAACTTGCTGCAAACTTACGTGCTATCTGTGAAGGAATTAACTCAAAGTTCATTATATGCAAACACATCCTATACATTTTCGATTTGTGTATAAAAAATTAAAATTAGGTTTTACTAATTAACTTGTTGACTGTTTGTGTTTTTAAATTCATTTCTTTGTCCTTATTGCAATTATTGCTTTCAGCTTACAAAATTTCTAGAAGTTTAATAAATGTCAGCCTTAATTGCCTTATTACTATTAATACAAGATTGTCGAACCAGCTGGTTGCCGTAGGCGGCTAGTATAAAATATAACAACATCCCTAACGCAATAAAGTTAAAAACTGCTCGGGCAAGCGAGGAACAGTAAAAATATATATAAAAATACATAAAATAATAAAATGAGTATTGAAAAAGAAACAAACAAATGAACACAGAAAAAGCAGTATAAATCAATAAATAAATCAAAGATTGAAGCTCCACAATATAGAAACAAAACACACACAAACAACACTACACATCAAACGACACACAAAACGCAAATAAAAACTGTACAAAACATTGAATTCAAAGTACAAAAATAAAAAAAATTACTTCAGAGATAGAAAGGAAGAAATGCCGTCAGTCATCGGCAATCCACGTCCCCCTTACCCGGGAGTATATATCACAGAATGTTTATTTTTCAGTAAAAGCTGCGCAAGTTAAAAATTACTTTTAAGTCCTATACAGGATGAAAACAGACAAAGAGGCCCCAAAAAATTCAAACAACCGTTAGGGCATTGACCACGTGGCAACAGGATTCCAGAACTGCGGAGAGATTCGGGAATTAGAACAGGCATCTATTTTCGAGGCTCATGGACCAATAGCTGACCTAGGGCGTCGAGAGAATCCCACACCAAGGAACCGACTGGGTGCAATAAGTTTAAAAACGCAAAAAGAAGTGGAGAGCGGAAACCCCTATAAACCTATAGAACTGAATCATTCAGTGCAAAAATAAATAAATAAAAAATATAAGTTATTTCTTAAAATGCTCAAATCATTTCAATAATAAAAAAAGACACAATAGGTGAGAAGTCAGGAGGACAGAAAGCGGAATTGTAAAAAGTGTGAAATAAAAACCAATCCTGAGAGGAGATGTGAAGTAGAAAGTCCCTGGCAAACTGGTAAAAGATAAAAAGAGTAAGAACAGTACTTCCATATGATAAGAGAAAAGTAACACGGACGCGGAAGTTTGGAAAACGGGATGCCTGCTCAGGTATGGTCCTCGTCATCTGACCGTGAATCAAAATTACGAGGTCCGTCGCGAAATAGCCAACGAGTTGCTTCAAAACGGGACGTTAATATACCTAACCTAACCCAAATCATTGGGACTAGAAATTTGTAATTTGGCAGGTGGTTGTTTCTTGAATAGTAGCTCTCACTAAGAAAGCATTTTTCAAAATTTTAATTAATTAAAATCTACCCTAAATTCTAACATTTTCCCGCAATAACCTCGGAGCTTATTATTGCACAAAATCCATTCTAGTTCAAAAATTAGCTTTTCAATGGCACAAATTTCATCTCCATGCAACATTCCATTAACTTTAATTAATTTTTGAAATTGTTTTCAAACACAATTTCTAATATTTTTTTTGTAGCTCGCAGAATTTTTTGGAGCATGCGCAGCAGAGCTCCTTCATTGATCTTAATAAAAAATAAAGACGCACACGATAGAAAGATTATGCGTTGGAATTTCTTCGAGCGCTTATCTACATAAATAAAATTGGAACGCCATGATGTTTAATTAAATTTCATGTCATTCTTTAAAATTATTAAAAATTTACGGAAAAAATTCAGTTGTTGCCTTCAGTTGTTTTTGAAATTCTTTTGGTTCACTTGAGATTTTTATTTTAATAAAACATTACAGACGAAAAAAGGATTTTGTTTATTATTATATTTTATATAAAAGTATATTTTACATTAAAATTATAAAGGCGTTGAAGTATTTTTATTCCGGGTGACAAGGTACGAATATTGTGTTACCGCGCAAACGAAATCGCGAGCATCGCTGATCTTTCATAAAATGCAATGCTTCGTAATATGGAATGTAGAGAATTTTATTAATGAAAGCAAAATCTAGTATTGATTCTAAATTTAAATGGAATCGTTTAATCTGAGACAAACTCAAATGATATCTATTCCATCTGAGTACCTACAAATCAAAGAACTGAGATATGTTCCAGAAATTGAAGTTTAATTTAATAACTCAAGTTTTGTTTTTCAGTTCAATTTCTGTAATTGTTCTTAGTTTCAGTCTAATCCACTGTATAACAACAAAACATCAAGTGGCAATTTTTTCTGTTAGAAAGAATAACCTGTGATGAAAAAGGTTGAATTATGCTCCTGTCCCTGGTTTCCACTTCTGAATTATTGGGTAAAAGTTGCACAAAACAATTCTAAAACACATTTTAAAATACTTGAAGTGAGTTAAAATTTGATTTAGTACTAACACATTTCTTACAGCCATACTTCTGGGAATCTTCTTCACCGCTTATAATTATTCTCCTGTTTGAGATATAAGATTTAATCTGGTGAGATTTTAACCAGGGCTAATTCAGTGATTTTCTAATACTGAATGCTATTAAATCTGCTTCTTGATATTTTCTCTTGCAATGTTTAATTTAAACTAATTGAACAAATTTTTTATGATATACTTTTTTAAAAATGACTGTTACTCTCTTAATTATTCTTAATATGATTTCTATATAACAGCCTCTTTGGTCCGGGAAGAAAATTATTTGGTAAATGTGTCTTTAATATTAAAATCACTTTTTATTACGCTTCAAGACGTTTTGGAAATGCACTGATGAAATGTCGTAATGCATATTTTTTTCTGATTCTATCTATTAATAAATGTTTTTAAAGCTTCTACTTCAGGAATGAGAGTATTATAGCCTATTTAAAACACAGAAATAAAATATCTAAATCAGTAATTTCTAAGAAGTTCAATAGAGATCACCGTATTCTTAAAGGGACTTCGTCCATATAACACCCTCATCGAAAGATTGCAGTCATTGTAAGTTTATTCTATCTTCTCTTCTTTATCCTAATATAAGCCAAAATACGAATGTCATTTGTAAGCGATAATACGTAAATTTAAACATCGTAACAATCTGTGCATTCCAACGTGTGAAAAACGGAAATTTTGCTTTTTTTTTATCTCTCTGACATCTTAAAAGAAAAATTCATTTAATGTTATTGGACTTGTTATTTCGCCTAAAACTTACGCTATCCTTTAGTCTTTTGAGCAGTTTGTTTCATTTACCTATTTTATACTTACTAATTATTAGTGATAATCATAAAAGACAACCTGTCCAATATGGAAAGGACAACCCTGGCCCTACCTACCATGCAAAATGACTCCACTATGGAGAAAACTAGAGTAAGTAAAGAAAATAATAGCTAAAAGAGAAAAAAGAGCTACAATAAAAGAAATGTATCTGTAATTGTCCGGGATATGTTCAGACCACAGAGGAAAAGTTTATTTGACCTTAAAGTAGTTTTTCCACGTCAGAAAACTTATCCCAACTAGAATCCAAAATGGAAAGCGGCCTTTGGCGAAGTTTACGATATGGACTCTTCCAACCTTTTTTCAATCGTATGTCGCTAATTTTGTTGCGTTTTAACGTCTATTATAGTTTTTTCTTTCAATTATTTTAATATATACTAGGAATGGCGGTTATTGCGGAAATCACCGGTTTTCGGTTATTTACGTTTTTTCACCTTCGGTTTAACCTGGCTGTTATAACCGCTCAAAATAACCGGTTTTTGAAATAACCCATTTTCGGGGGTTTTGTTATAAAAAAACAAACGCCGCTTGTAGACAAAATTCTTTATTAATGTTGTTTCTACAGGAAATGAATCCATTGACCAATATTTATCTGTTCATAATGACTCTTTCAGTAATTCGCCAACAAAAAAGTCGCGAGGAAGCGGTAGTAGTTGTTGTCTAAGATGATGAAACTCAATGCTTCATGACTTGTTAAATTTTAGTCTAATTAAACATAAAATCGAGCCTATCTTCCGATCCAGTTTTTTACCCGGTTTTGGGTTTTAAAAAATAACCGGTTATAGCCGGGACAAGAATAAAACCAGTTAACTGAAACAAAAAAACAGTTTTCGGTCAAAACCGGTAGGTTTTAACCATCCCTACCACAACGACCGTTTCACTCAAGGAGTTCTAAAAAGGAGGTTCGTCCCGTCATCGGTATTAAACAGCTATAATACAATATTTAGGCCTCTAAGGAAGCCAAGAACATTGCTACGTCTTCAGAAGCTTCTCACCCTGGTGCTAGAAGAGCCCACCCCTTTCCCTCAATGGCAATGATTAGTAATGAATGAAATAAACAAATGCAATTTTACACACTATCTTTTCAACAGCTTTGGCTGCTATCACATTAAAGCAGAAGTAACAGAAATAATAATTTAATTAATTTCTTTGCTTAATAACAGGTCAGTTTAACCCTTAAAAACCCGATTTTTTAAACGTTGACCTTGAAATGTGTTTTGACTGTCATTTCTTGAATAAAACGTAAGGAAAATACTTTCAAAAAATCCTATTTTGTTTTAAGTATGGTTTTTTTCTAAAAATCTGTTTGTTACTAACTGACAAAACTGGGCTTTATTTCAGAAATAAATTCTTGATAAAATTCTATAACATCAAACACAGATGAATTTTTATAAATAATACTACAGATAAGGAATTTCCTTCAACGCTATAGAATAAAATATTGTTTTCTCAAGCGCACATACAAAGCTCAAAACATGCAGCCTCAAATGAAGAAGATGAATTTATTTTTAGTTCTTTTATTAGTACTCAGGCTGCCATCTGCATATTGTAAATTAATTTAATAAAAATTTCAGTATGTATCCTATTGGCAACAACAAGCCTTAGAACTTCAGTCTTATTCTCAAGATTATAGAAGACAAAATTGGGCACGTTGCTTAAAGGCAACACAAGGCCTTTAAAAGTTAAATGACTTTGAATTTCAAATGTTTTATACTTTAATTTTTGTTTGCTTTTGAAATACAGAGCTCTCTAATTTTAAAAATAATTTTTGATTTAAAAATATATTTTTCATCAAAGTAAAAATAGACATTTTGAACGACTAGAAAGAGCATAAATCTGCTCCAAAGAAAAGGGAGATTTCTGTGGAAGAAAATAATCCTTGCTATTTTTTTTCTTTTAATTAATAGCTCTAATTAAAAATTATCATTAGTTTTCGCAAATAGTAAACTCGTAAAAATGAAATGCAAATTTTTAACTGTGTAAATAAAAATAAATTTCTTCTCAGCCCACTAATAAGAAATAAAGTGATTACACATTTCACAGTACATTTCAGATTTAATCTTCTAGAAGACATTTCTATAATGGTTATCAAGTAACTATCTTTTGGGGTTTTTTATTCTTAAGGAAAAATAGAAAAGAAAGACAAAATTATGAAAAATAGTAAAGAAAATAGAAGTAACAAATAGTAATTTAGGAATATAATTAAAAAAATTGTGATATCAAAATAAAATTTCTGCAAAGTTATCTTTGTTAAAAGGATAAATGGTCCATTAAATATTATATATACAAGTATTTTATTGTTCTCATTATTCAGATAATAAAACAATTCAAACAAAAAGTTACAAATATTAGCCTCAGGTTTGATAAAACTCCATTATTGTATAAAACATTAGGATTTTATGATAAAATTTATTACTAAATTGTATGAAAAGAAAATACAATGCGTAATTTTTAGATGGGGAAACCGAGGTAATCACGTCACCTTCCGAAAAAAAAATTTTTTTTGATACTTTTAAATAAAATAACACTTTAAATAGACTCCTTATTTAAAGTGTTATTTTATTTAAAAGTATCAAAAAAAATTTTTTTTGATACTTTTAAATAACATAACACTTTAAATAAGGAGTCTATTTAGTTCTACAATTTCTTGCGCATTGCACAAATGCGTTAATAAATTTTAATTCGCTTTTGAACAAAAGTTAAAAAGGAGCTTTCAAAGTCTTTACACATTGGCGCGATTACCCTAGCATCCGGGTAATGTCAAAATACCCTCGTGACCATGACACCATATTCTTATAAACTAGTAGCTTATATACCCGGCGTTTCTCGGGGTAGAAATATTTTATAGTCTAATTACTTATAACACTTTCAACTTAATTAAACATTTTTCAATGTAACGTCTTTCGTTGATTCTCTTTCCACTCTCCTGTATCTCTGACCCCTCGGCCAGCAGCTGAACTAGCCTCTTATTTTGTCTCCGTACTTTGAAACACTTGACACGAGTCTGACAACACTTGGAATCCCATCTTCCCATCATTGCTGCAGAGACATCAGAAATACTTTATATCGTGATTTTTATGGCTCCCCATTCTCTTCATTTTGGTGTTTCTGTGCTTGACAGGAAGCACCATCCCTTCTTTTTCTCCCTAGGCCCTCTCCCTTCGGTAGGAACAGGACTCTGTTAACCGTTAATGACTTTACTTACTGACAGTGGCGTACCAAATATAAGTGGCACTCAGGTCATACTATGATTTTTTCTCCTCTCCCACCCCTTCATCATAAGATGATTAACTTGAGTAAACGACTTTCTGCACATGGCATTTTTCGACTCCTTATTGCATTTGACTTTAAAAAGTGACACAAACATATTAACGTTTTGTCAACATGGTCAGTGGTGCAGAGTGGGTATGTAGTACCCAGAGAATATGATTTTTTTTACCCCAGTCCTCATTTTCTTAGCAAGTGCAAATAACCTTCGGGGCTTGGTATTAATTTTACGCCCCCTCATCATATTTTGCTTTAAAACTGGCAAAAATGTAGTAATGTTTTGTCTCTATGGCGCTCCTAAAATTGGCATCTATACTTCCCTTACTCCCTGGTCACTACGCCGCTGATTAGGATCATTCAAAAATTTGTGAAATTTAAACGAAACATCGCGTAGTAACTAAACTAATGTCACTGGATATTTGAGGGCAAATGAAAAGCTGCGAAATAAAAACGGAAGATAAGTGCATGCTACGAAACAGCAGCGGAAGTAAGGAAAGCAATATTTTCGTATCATAAGTTTAACAGAAGTAAAAACACGTGAATAAAGGATTTGTTTAAACAATCAATTTTTTTTCTAACAATAGAAAACATTGTTACAAATTGCCTTTAAAATGAATTTTGAAACGTCAATTACAATTAGAGAAAAAAATTGTACAACAATTAATTTGGTATAATTAAAAACATGTTTTGCTCTTTAAGGTGATATAAAAATAATTTTCTAACAATAAGTATTTCAAAAGTTATTGGTGAAAAACGACAAAAAATAGCCTAATTTTCGTTATTTAATTAAATAAATAAAAGTCTAATTTAAGTTTTAAAATAATTTTAACGGCGTTAGCTCCCTTTTGTGCTTATCCTTCAGAGTGCCAAATTTGGTCACCGCAAGTCCAACGTTGTGGGCGTGCATAAAGAACCAAAAAACGAACACTCAAACACACACATACTTTCCTCATTTATATATACATATAGAGATAAACAAAACACTTGAACTAAAAGAAGAAAAAACGCTAACTAACCTTATTGCATTATTTTATTGCAAAATTGTTTTATTATAAATTGTACTTAGGAACAAAATGTTTTTCAGATTCCCTTAATATGACAAAATTGTTTGGGGGATTGATAACATTTTTATAGTCATTAATAAAACTATTTTGACTGACATGATAAAATTTATTACCAATTTGTTTGAGAAGAAAATACAATACATAATATTTTAGATAATATTAGGCCATTTTAATATTCTTACGGCAAATATTTTTGATGACATTTGATACAATTTTAAAAATTAAGAAATAAAATTTATTTCAAAAAAATTTTATACTTTCTTTTATTTTTAATTCTACTTTATGTTTGCATATTACAGTTGAGTCCAGGAGTCCTTCTTTCCTGCTTGCATTTAATAATCTTGCGTTTTATATGTAATTAGCTGATAACACGGAGTTGCTCGGGATCCATATTTTTTCACATGCCCTCCTCCGTTGCTTTTTTTATTGCAGCTATTGTCACTAACTTTCCTCAACAAACGCAAATCTCCTTTGAATCCTATCTTGTTGAATTAAAACTTTCCATTCTAGCCTTTTTATTATCTAATAACTGTATAGTTTGAATGAAAATGCGAAAAGTATAGAAAAAGAGCATTTATTTTAAACACTTTACTATATAATAACTAATACAACTTTATAATGAACAATTATAATATAAATAATTCCCCCGGCGTTGCTCATTAAAAATACAATCTTTAAAAAATGTTTAGAAGGAACAAAATTTTAATTAATATGCGTTATAAAATAAAACATTAGTAGATAATAAGTAAAAGCGTTAGCTCCCTCTTGTGCTAATCCACTGTGCCAAATTTGATCCCGGTAAGTTAAATGGTATGGGCGTGAATAAAGTAAAATACATGCATTTATGCATGCATACATACTCAAAAAATTGCTCTTTTTTATATCTAGATACTGGCCGCCTAGAGCGACCAACTTCTGCTTCAGGAATATAATTTCAATTGAATCTCTTATACATAATTTCATATTCATAATTTCTTTAACAAAGTACTTTATACTTCGAATTGTGATAGGCATTTAACCCGTTTTCTTTTAGTAGCGTTGCACACGTTCTGTTTATTGCCTACATGAAGGTCAATAATGGAGTCAATAAACTTTTCGTTTCATGTAACATTAAATTGCAAGTTGTCGATGACAACTTCACTTTCTTATTCCTCGTGCAAAACACGCGTTTCATTTTGACAATGATTTATTTTGATAATTGAAATATTTTTTGTTACTTTGAAATTTTCTGATAGTTGAAGTGTTTTTTTTATTTATATTTGATAGTTTAAACATTTTGTCAATTCAATTATTTTGATGTTTGTCAATTAATGGCAAGGCACATGTGCTGATAAAAAGCATTAAAGCATAGCAACCATATTCATCCATCTTAATGGATACAATTCCTAATATATTTACTATCTTAGAGGACTTTGTTTAAGGATTTTCAGAAAAACAGGTGAAATAAAAAAGTAAAGAAAATCCATTAAGAAATTTCCTTTGCTTTCAACAATGGAAGAGAAATACCCAAATAAATGTTTGTTTAAACAATGAAAACAGTTTGAGTTTCATTTTAACAATGAAAAGTATTGTTCTAAACTATGTATATATTTAAAAATTCATTAAAATTAGAGAAAAAAATGTACAGAAACTTAATTTCATATAATTGAAAATGTAAATTTTTCTACTTTCAGACGGTGTGAAAATAATTTCTGATCTATGTTGCTTTCGAAAGTTATTAAGGTAAAACGCCAAAATTTGTCTTAACTTTTAATTAATAAAAAACCGAATTGAAAATGTAAATTTCTCTACTTTCAGACGGTGTGGAAATAATTTTTGAGCTATATTACTTTCGAAAGTTATTAAGGGAAAAGACAAAAGTTCTCTTAATTTTTAATTAATTAGAATCCGAATTGAAAATGTAATTTTTTTTTCTTTCAGACGGTCTGAAAATAATTTTTGAACTATATTACTTTGAAAAGTTATTAAGGAAAAACGCAAAAATTTAGATTAATTTTTAATTAATTAAAATCCGAATTAAATTTTTTGAAAAAGGGCTCCGTGGTGTACAATACCACTTCCAAAGTATTGTTGTGCCAAATTTGGTAGCTCTAAATCCAGCGGTCTGCCCTGTAGAGAACCAACTCACGCACACACAGACGCACATTTCCTTTAATATATTAGTGGAGATAATAGGATATCCTACATATTTCTTGCATTTCGATTGTAAGTGGCTTCTCATTCAGACACCAGGGTGAGATGAAATTGGAAACGCTTTTCAAATTTTTATTATATATCAATGAAAGCAGTTTGATACTTCGAATAGGGGTATGCAAATAATAACAGTTGTTAAATGCTTGTAGTAAATGATATAGTTATAAAAATGACGGGAGGCTGTCTTTTTCATACAGCCGCTGATGTTAAAGGTGTAGGACTACTTTATTGGCGTGAATCTTTTCAGATTTTCAAATTTTTTTTTGTTACTTCTGTTGTCACCCTTTATCTCTAAAGTAAGACATTAGCTCTGATTCTAACGCATGTAGTTACCGAGATATACAGGATCGCGTCACCAATTCATATCTATTCTTGCCCAACTTTGTCACTGAGTAATCGCTGAACTACAATTCCGATTTTCAATTTTTTTGTAACTTCTGTTGTTACCCTTTATGTCTAAAATAAGACATTAGTTCTGTTTTTAACAAATGTAGTTACCGAGATATACAGGATCGCGTCACCAATTCATACGTATTCTCACCCAACTTTGAAACTGAGTAGTCGCTGAACTACAATTACGATGTTCAATTTTTTTTGTAACTTCTGTTGTTACCCTCTATCTCTAAAATAAGACATTAGTTATGTTTTTAACATATGTATTTTAAAGGATCTCACATACAACGTTTTCTGCGGTGTTTTGGGGTGTGAATCAAATTCCTTCCTGAAGACCCCAAGGGGAGGAAATCAGTCCTACATTAAAATAACTATGACATGAGTTTGAAATGTTTTATATTTGTCGTTACTGGGAAATTGTTTCCTTTGAGTTAAATTACGCAATTGCTTTATTATTTTGTTTAATTTCTTAATCTTTCTTTGCAGTTAAATTTTTTATTCCAGTTTCATTGCTGTTAGCTCTCTGTTTCAGAAGTTAATTTAAATATTTATGGCATGTTCGTTACGAGCTGTTTTGTGTATGGCTAAAGGCACAAAATGCATTTCTCCGAAATCGATTCACCTGAAGATTACTTTTATTGTCTCGAGCGAAAGATTTCTGAAATGTTTTCAGCATTTAAGCTTCATAACTGGCAATAAAAATGAACAATCAATTTTCAGCAAGCGATCATCTTTATCTCATATCTCAATAGCCTGAGAAATGAGAAGAGAGTAAAATTGTTCAATTCTTTCGGCAGGCACTTTTTATTTTAAAAGAACAATGGAAGAGAAAATGGAACTATTATTTGCTTTTGTTTCTCGAGCCACAGATTCATAACTATTTTGAGGATTTAAATTATTGTAAGTTTCCACGAACTTATTTCTGTAATTTATATGTCGTTTACCGTTTACTTTAACATAGTTTTTGGTGTTTTTCTCGTAATTCAAGACTGATATTTTTTCTAAAGCATTCAAAATTTGTTGTAATTTCCATTAAACAATACTTTACTTTACCAAAAATGACTTTAAGTTGCTTTTCTCTATCAAAATTCTAACTTATATAATAACGCATAATATTTTTTATTTTTTCCTACATAATCTTCAAAGA
Source organism: Araneus ventricosus (assembly GCA_013235015.1). Lineage (NCBI taxonomy): Eukaryota > Metazoa > Arthropoda > Arachnida > Araneae > Araneidae > Araneus > Araneus ventricosus. The sequence goes on along the minus strand of BGPR01007778.1, from coordinate 40,655 downwards.
TCTAAAGATTAAGCAAATGCATGCCATAATTTTTCCCCAAAAGATTGGAAACATTCTACACGATTTAAATCTCAGATATAAAGGCATGACAAATGTTTATGACGCATTATCAAAATAAGAAAATATTGAATGAAAAATGCAAGTTAGATAGAAATTAGTCTTTTTGGATAAAAACTCAATTCAAGTAAATCTAGATTTAAATGGCTCTCATATCGAAACTCAGATATTTTATGATCTAGAAAAATTGATTAGTAATTTATTATAGAGTCCTTCTTAAGCAAAATTGTGGCGCGCGAATGATTCACAAAAAACCAATTATTAAAACAAAATTAAACCATCCTGTAAATCCAAGTACAGATTAATGCAGAAGATTAACGATTAATTGAAATAATTAACTTACATGTATTTCAAAAGAAAATTAATAATTTATTTAAAATCTTAAAATCCATTGAGAGAGAGGGAATTCTCGAAACTGATCTTGTTCAGCAACGGATTCGGAAACCCTCCGCGCTTTTGCGCAATCGCCGGGCGGAGTTATTCTCATCAAAATAGGGGAAAAGGGAAAAAGGGGAAGGGTGGTGCTTACATTTTACTGAGCGTGATCTAACAAAGAACTCCGGAAATGCGCTCATATAACTCATTGCCTGATACCCCTTTCTGGTGTAAAATCGTCCAAAAGTGGCAGTCTCGGAATTCTCTGCTGATCAGTATATTCGAGGGATGGATTCCAAGCACGAGAAGAAATCTGCCTTAACCCTCTCACACCGAGCGAGGCAGTCCCGTGCGGTCTAAAAATTTCCCCTTAACAGCGACGAAGGCCGGTCTGAGGCGGTTGGCTTCTTCTGAAGAGATGTTAGGTTCTGAGATCGCTTAAGAGATAAGCGCGGTAGGGGGTCCAATTATCCTTGCTAACTACAGCCCATTTCCTTGCGCCTTGAGGGAAGGTTATAGAAAGGGGTAGGGTGGTAGGGTAAATGACCAACAAGGTTGGGAGAGTCCAATTCATGTCGCATCCTCCCAAAGACTCCCGGTTTTAAAGGTGCTAGAAGAAAAAAAGTCGCCTCGGAATTAAAGAGTTGAGATACAGCAGAACTCTCGAGTATCCAGCCTATCTGAAAAACGTTCTCTGTAGTTAAATAAGAAGCATTTTACTTGGAGTATGCTAAAATTCTGCGTGCCCTGTTCGAGATATAAGTTTAAGTTTGGTTGGTTGCTAGGTTTGTTGTGGTTCTATGGAGCAAGACAGGCTTGGCTAAGCTGCGCCACATGATACCAGTTGAGTTATGCAAAGCTCGGATTTCCCGCCACTGCTACCTTCTGTTTCCTTCGTCGGTAATATAGGCCGCTATGGCCTAGTTAAAAGGTCTCGGCTTAGGGGATGGATGGATCCAGGTTCGAGATGCGATTCTGTACTGGGCCTGGTGCACGTTAAATCATACATAGAGGGCCAAACGTCCTCCCACTGTTGTGGTGAAGAAGTTTGAAGAGGAAGGTACCAGCTGAGGTGTCGTCCTCGCCATCTGACAAGGGTTCAGAATGACGAGGTCCGTCCCAAAATAACCCTAGTGTTGCTTCAAAATGGGACGTTAATATAACTAAAACTGAACTAACTCGTCGGTTAAGTATCGTACCTCAGGAATTGCGAGATTCGCTTACCAGTGTTACTAATTCTGTTAGTAACTTGTTGTGTGATAAGCTTCGCAGATTTTTCTGTTGGATGTTACGAAAAATGGGATAAAGATAAAAAGTTTGAAGTCACTGTGAAAGAGAAACTCCCCTATATAAAGCATGTAAGCCTATATTTTCACTACCTGTACTTTAATCATTAATCAGTGAACAGTAAAGTAAGTTTAAATAATTTTTGAAAGAATTCAGCGCATGTTTTGCATTAATATTTTGTTTGCTTCAAAAATGTACGTATCCATAATATAGGGCGTGTATGATTTTATGCTTCCTGCAATTAAGTTGACATAAAATTTATCTTAAAATGTGCACAATATCTTTATCCTTTGATTTCTTTCAGGTGTAATGAATTTTTTAAAACTTGCAGTACATAATAAATATTTATAAAGTACTTTCCTTTAATAACAGGTCATTAAATGTGAGAAATAGATGGTTTTGGTATAAAAAAAATGTATTTTTAATGGAATTGCTAGAATAAGAAGTGAGCATTTATAGAACATCGGTCTATACGGCTTCCATTGTTATTCGGCCTGGATAGTTTAGAGTCTACAGTATCAAATATTATTTAATAGAGAGAAGAGCTATTCACCCGTGAGTATCTACCTGCCATCTTAACCCATTTTAAAACGACTTTTAACCCATTTAAATACTTCATTTGAAAGCCTGTTCTTTTAAATTCTTATAACGGTTTGAATTTTTTTCCTCCAATAACCAAAAGTTAAATTACAGATATTTTAGAGGAACTTAACATCTGAAAACATAACAGTAAACTACAGTACAAAGTAGCATTTTCATTGTTACAATTAGCATTATAAATATTATAAGGCATTGAAAACTTAATTTTGGCAAACAAAACTATTACAAAGAAGAAAATTTTGGCTTTTTTGTAAATGAACACATGCTTGCATCATCGTTTTCGCTACTTTGTCATCCTCTAATTGACTGAGCAAGCCTCGTGTACAAAATATTACAAAGTCTATGTTTGTACGTTTTGATTGGCCAATACTGTGGTATATAATATATAAACCACAATATATTATATATACCACATTATATATATACAATATGATATTTAACTCTTTAATCCCGAGGCGACTTCTTTTCTTCTAGCCCCTTTAAAACCGGGAGTTTTTGTGAGGAAGCGACATGAATTGGACTCTCATAACCTGGGTGGTCATTTACCCCAGTACCCTACCTCCTTCTATAACCTTCCCTTATGTCGAAGGGAAATAGGCTGTGGTTGGCAATGATAATTGGACCTCCTACCGAGCTTATCTCCTAAGCGATCTCAGAACCTCTCCTCAAAAGATGCCAACCAACTCACACCGACCTTCGTCGCTGTTAAGGGGAAATTTTTAGAACTCCTGGGACCTTCTCGCTTGGTGAGAGAGGGTTAACTTAATTTTTTATATTATAATTTAAGTTTAAAAATATTTTTCCAGCTGTACTAAGATATAATACATTTTTAAAACCATACAGGAATTTATCCATCACCTTTAAAAATCCACTTGCAAATCCATGAAGAAGCTAACGAGAATCTATAAGTAAATGAAGACTAAGGGAGTCTTAAAGATCATCTGACAGGGAAAGTTACTCAAAAAGTTGGGTGAATGAAAACGCCCTATTAGAGGAAGTGGAAAAGAAACTCGAATATTGACGAGGAACTGGTTTCCTTTCGCTACATATCACAGCCATCGTACAAAGAACCGATGAAATCGTTTAGAAATTTCTATTTTTTAATCAATAAAATATTTCTATTTAAAAGAAATTTTCATGTTTGGATCAGATATATTAAAAGTATATTCACGAGTTTATTCCTCACCTTTATAAGTCTGCTGGGGAATCCATGAAGAAACTAAAGAGAATGTATGAGTAAATGAAGACAAATGGAACGTCAAAGATAATCTGTGATGGAAAGTTCCTCAAAAAGTTGGTCGAATGAAAACGTTCTCTTATAGGATGTGGAAAAGAAACTTGAGTATTGACGAGGAACTGGTTTCTTTTCGCTACATAACACAGCCATCGTACAAAGAATCTATAAAATCATTTAGAAATTTCCATTTGTCGATCAATAAAATATTTTATTTTAAAAGCAATTTTCATGTTTGGATCAGATATATTAAAAGTATATTCAGACATAGTTTTTTTTTAATTTTTTCCTACGAACCAACTTATATTGTTACTTTTCCTCTTCTAAAGATTACAATTAGTAAATTTTAAAAGAGGGTAAGTAACAATATAAATTATCATCAAATATTTTTGAACTCAAAGAAGTTCATTGTAAAAGATTTTTTCGAAATTGGAAGTCGAAACCAGATAATACATTTCTCATTCTGTATCAAAAGTATTTTTATCATATGTACTTTTGCAATAAAGACATTCGAGACATTAAAGACATTTGCAAAAAAAGATTCGGAACCATGAGGGTGCGTAAACTCTTAGAATGAATACAACCAAAGTTATAAACTCATTTGATGGTTCTGATGTTCATATATAAAGCCTCACTATTCGATTTGCAGTTGTTAGCCAGCGGGCCAGATTGAACGTGCTTGGTTGAAGCTTCGCTCTATCTGAAGAACCGACGCCAGAACTAATGGCTGTGAAAAGATATAATAAGTGTTTGTGATCACAACTTAGGTTGGTGTGATCAATGCCTGGCAAGTCACATTCAATACTATTAAAAGCAACAAGTGGCAGCTTCTCGCATCCTTTCAGGTTTCGTCCAAAGTCTCTAGTGTAAGACGAGAGACCAGAAGACTTGCGCTCAAATAGGTGTCGTAATGGCAACTCGTTAAAATGAAGTAAGCAGATAATTCATTGGATTGGTCTTTGAAGTTTCAATTCAAGCCTGCGAATTACACCATAAAACACTCCAGTGTTCACGACTGTGCCGTCACATCCCAGAAAAATAATATTGCTAAAATCATCCAATGGTGCATTGTTTACATATTCATAAATGCTGAAATTGGTCCAGAAGGAAATTGTGTTCGTCGATTCTTTATTTCTGCTGTTACTTTGTAGCTACAGACTATCTAGATCTCATTGACTTGCAAGCTTTTTATGACACAACGCCTCCAGTTCTCAGACAAATCAGTTCTCATGAACTTCTGAAGATGATACAGGACGATATACCAATGGACGGCTGGGACTTTATTAAATTTCCTTGACACACGCAAGCAGTTTAGCGAATTGTGAAACTCGTCACTGAAGCCTCCAGAAAAAGAACTGAACCGCAGAACAGGGATGGATTTATCAGAGCTACACTAGAATCCAGAAAACAAATGTCACAATTTGAGTCCAAATAGTGCTTTTGGAATTTTGTTTGTTTCAAAGGTTGAATAAAGTTTCTATTCGCATTATAATGATGCAAGTAAAACGTGTATTTATTTAAAAATTCTTCTTAAATTTCCAAAATTCAGCGCCGTTGAGACGGCAGAAGATATTAACCTATAATTTAAAAAATTTTTAAGGGTGTTGTTGTTAATAAATAGTAACTTTTAATCATTACCGCAAGCCGATAAACGAAATCTGCGATTTTCTATTAATTTTTGAACTTTGACAATATTTAGTCCAATTTTCTCAACTTTCTGTCCATTGAGGCGACAGAAGATATGAATTCAGATTTATAAGATTTTACACACTTTTTAATGATGGGAGTTCGCAACTTTTCCGTGCTTCCGCAAGAAGATCTAAGAAACTTCGACTTTTTCAATCCGCCCTAATATACATGCCATAATATGCTAAAAAGCACACCAAGGGATAAGCCATTCGACTTATAGCGAAAATAGAGGAAGAAGAAACCGCTGAAATGAGAAAATTTGAAAGCTGCGTGGAGAATCGTTTTGACTTCGCGCTGTTATTAAATTTAAATTAAAGTCACAGGAAATTTAAAATTTAATGGAACAAAACTTAAGTATTAATTAGCATCGTCTGGAAAGAAATCGTTTTCTATGTATAAAGTCCTGATCACTCGAACATCCTCACCAGTAATAAAGCATGGAACATGTCTATTTAACATTACTTTCCTAAAAATTAATTTTAGCGGTAGTAATGATGCTTTTATAAGTCAGTTAATTCCAAAAAATATACGTAAATCATATACCTTCTGCAAATTTTTCAGTTTCGTGAAAAATCGCAGTAAACACCACGTCACTTGAATAGCCTCACAAATTTGAATTTCTTAAATCAAGAATTCTAAGTCAAAAACTTTATATCTAATTGATTGTACACATTGCTGAACAAACTGAAATTAAATCTGGTTAACTCTTTTTTTAAAACAGGCCAAGCATTAGCAAAGAAGAAATTGTGAAGGTTAAAATTTTGAAATCTGAAAGTTGCAAAATAAAATTAGTTATATTCTTAAAGTTATCAACATGCTTCTGTGGGATGTCCACCAATGTTGTAAAAGAAATTTACCCTATGATCTGTTTGCTATTTTGATATACTAGATTTAAAATCTTAAAAATTTGCTTCTTACTCGTCTGCACACGCATGGGGTCTTTTTGACCCCACTCTTTATCTTTTGTTAAGAAATTCTAGGAATTTCCAGAAACTTTCTCCTGTTACTTCCTGTAGCTAGAAGAAGAAGATAAGAGCAGCATTAAACGGTGAAAAGGGGTTTCTCCCTTTTTACTAGGGGCTTGGGGTCAAATTGACCCGTGCGTATGCCAGCGTTTCGGATTCATTTAGCGTTATGTCTCTGACAGCATACGAAGGTGTGCAGCAGAGAAGAAAAGAATACAGAAAAAGTATGGAAAAAATTAGATACGTTCAACATTCCTTTTTCGTATTAAAATCGCATATGTGCCTTAAATAGAAATTATTTGTACGATATAATGTTCTTATACTTTGACCATATTTTATTTTTGTATAAATAGCCAATAAATTAAGGAGTAATTGTCTAAACATTTGGTGTCAAAATGCACTCCAGTACTCAAAAATTGCTTAAGACATAAAATTCCGATACCTGCATCATCCGTAGTTAAGGTAAATTGATTGCTCTTCCATAGAAGGGATTCTCCGAAGATAGGGCAGTCGTCTATGTCTAACAAGCTATCAGCAAGTTCTTTGCATTTATGATCCAAATATGCAGATGATTTCTCATTTTTCAATACCATATATTTATGTGTGCGAATACGGCATCTATTGAATTTTTGGCAATTCGTTTTCTATCGGCCATATGGGTGAATAGTAAGGCGTTCTCACGATGTTCTTCATGATCATCTTCATGATCTTTAGTAATCGTCATTACGTCACGGTCACAAGGCTGGCCAAGATGAGCACACTCATACATGAGTTCCCACGACTGGTTAATCTGATGGGACAATGCAAAATCCACAATCAGTTTATGGTTAAATTTACATGTCTCTGGCTTATTACTAGGCTTTTCAGAAGGGACACAATAAGATAAATAATAATGAGTTCATGACATAAATAATAAGTTCATGCTAAATAATAAGTTCATTGCATCTACGATCCAAATATTCAGATGATTTCTCATTTTTCAAAAATATATATGTGTGTGCGAATACGGCATCTATTGCATTTTTGGCAATTCGTTTTCTATTGGCCATATGGGTGAATAGTAACGCGTTCTCACGATGTTCTTCATGATCATCTTCATGATCTTTAGTAATCGTCATTACGTCACGGTCACAAGGCTGGCCAAGATGAGCATACTCATACATAAGTTCCCACGACTGGTTAATCTGATGGGACTATGCAAAATCCACAATCAGGGTCAAAAGGGCCCCTCGCGTATGGTCATATTCCTAAAATGGGTGTGTGTGCTGAAGGGTTAACTGAATAATTGGATCTTGATTGCGTTCAATCAAGTCTCTAAAATCTTAAGAATATTTTATTCATAGTAGTTTAAGAAATTATATACATGAACATTAATTATCTGTTTTTGAATTCAATATGAGAAACGGAAAAATACGTGTGAAGCGCTTAGAGGGGTAAAGAAGGGATGCCTTAGCCACACAAACCAAAGAACGCAGTTTGTCTCTTCGGCATCCATCTAATTCGTGTCTACCAGTAACAAGAATAGCTAAAGAAAATGGGATTAAAACTTCAATCTTAGAAGGTTAATTTAAAATGCAATATGATTAAACAATTGAAACTAAGAAGGGAACCGCAGATCACGCCCCGTCATAAGGTGCAATGGCTTCTCTTTGCAAAAGAGCATACGCAGTGGATTTCTTACTGGAGAAGCATAATTCGTACCGGTGAAATAAAAAGTATATATGGAACAACAGGTCTGGTTCTCCTATTATTACTATGATCGAAGAAAGGAAGTATGAGTTCTATCCCTTCGCATTCATTCCTTGTTCTTTGATCCTACGGAGAGCAATTAAAAGACAATGTAATATTAAAAAAACATGGACCAAAGCTTCCAGCTTTATTTCATCCAAATAATTTTATTTTTCAACAGGATAATACTGTGATGCGTACAGCAAATGTCGCTAAGCAATGGTTTGCTTTTCAAAATATTCAAGATTTTAAGTGGCGCCGATTGACACAGATTTAACATAGTAGGATATGCCTGGGACATCTTGTGCGAAGACGTTTAACGTGATGGCAAACAGTATCACGGTAATAATGATTTATTTCAAGCCATACAAGCATCAGGGGAAAACGTTTTCCCTAAAAAAATAATGGCTTTATATAATTCCTTACAAATACAACTGATAAAGTTTCAAGGTAGCCTTATAAAGCATTGAAACACTGAGGCTATTCAAATGGTCATTTTATGTGTAAAATTAGTATTTTTGTAATCAATACATGAGAAATATTTTTTATTTTTGTAATTCTTTCTTTCTCCATGAATAAACTTATCATTGCAATGATAATAAATATTTGCCTTTTTTATTAAATACCAGCCTCCTTTGGCGACCAGCTTGATCGCCGAAAATAAAATTTGAACTAAATCTCTGATGCATAGTTTTATATTCAAGGTTCCCTTAACAAAATAGTTTTAAACTTCAAGTTGCTATAGACATTTAACCCGCGCTCTTTTCGTAGCCTTGCAGTTATTCTGTTCCTTGTCTACATTAACGTAAAATACGCATTTGATTTCAACATTAAATTAGATACGCACATTTTACATCCAACAGCGTGCTAATTGACTTAATACACGCTGATAAAAAGAATTAAAACATAGCAAAGATAATCTTTCAGTTTACGGGATTATTTCTTTTACTATCTTGAGGATTTCCTTCGCAGATTTCACAGAAAAATGGATCAAATAATAGAAGAAAGTAAAATCCAGTAAGATATTTTCTTAGCTTTCAACAATGGAAGAGAAACACGCAATTAAATGTTTGTTTAAACAATGAAAAGTGTTTGAAATGCGTTGCAACAATGAAAAGTATTGTTGTAAATTATGCCAAAAAATATATTTTAAAATTTATTAAAATTATAGGAAAAATCGCACGATAAATCCATTCATATAATTTAAAGTGCAATTTTTTTTTATTTTCAGGTGATGCAAAAATAATCTTTGTGCTTTAATATGTTCGGAAGTTATTAACTAAAAACGCCAAATATTATATCGCTGAATATCTTTGTGCTTTAATATGTTCGGAAGTTATTATCTGAAAACGCCAAATATTATATCGCTGAAATATATATTTCGCTGAATTTTTAATAATTGAAATTCTAATTAAAATTTACAAAAAAGGGCCTCCGAGGTGAACATTCCCACCATCCAAAGTATGTTTGTGTCAAATTTCATAGCTCTAGGTCCAGAGGAGTGCCCTGTAGAGCACATTCTCCTTTATTACTAGTATTCTTCTTTATTATTTACGTAGGAAAACTTGGTTAGTATGAATAAAATCCAATTATTACTCATAATAAGGGAGTTGTTTTATCTGGTTAGTTCGAATAATAGCCAGTCATTAGTGAAAATATCCACGATTATTAATAAAACCGGATTAATTGCATTAAGCAAAGCATATACGCTCTTGAAATAGTGTCTAAGAATTCACACTTTCCGGCTGAAATAACTATATGTTTGTAAAAAAAAAATTCAAAATTCAAAAATTTGATAAGTACTTCATAGTTCAAATTTTCATTTATTACAGTAATTATTTTCGCACTATTAGTTATTCATTATTTATTTGTATCAAATCATGTTTCCATTTAGGACCCATCAAACAATCTCCAGTCCAAATTAACCTTCCAGCAGGCACGCCTTCTATACAAGCATAAAAGGCCGAGTGTATGTCCTAGATACGCTATTGCAAAATATCAATTTTAAAGAGGAAATTATTAAAATTAGATGTTAACTAGGTAAGGATTAATAAGTGCAATTATTTTAAATAATTTTTATTTCAAAAGGAATGGAAGCAATGTAAGCATAAAACACCAAAACAATAAAAAATGACTAAAGAATAAGCTGAATGACGGGAAAAAAATAAATGAAATTGCCAATTCTTCAACTGAAATATTTACATTTGTAATATAAAACAGTAAATATAGTATGGAAGTAAAGAAACAATTTAAATATAGATATAAAAAGCAAGGATTAATTTTATATTCGTAACATTATTACAATCGCTCGTACGTATCTCTGAAATACACATAGCAGACATGCAGCGTCCTATTAACGCCTCGAATTCCAAACGATGACTGACAGTTCGTCAGAAGGAGCTGGAAGAAGAGCCAAAATCATTCTTTCGTAGCGCCCTCTGGTAAAAATATATGAAACTAAATTTATCTCCAGTGTTTCGCTCACATATGCGCGCACCAGCAGGAAGGCTAAAAGTGGAAATGTATAGAAAAGCACGTTATTCCGGAGAGGCAAATGGCATCACAGGCCCAGGAAGGGTTACAGATGCAACAAAAATAAAAAAAACCATGTCTATACAGTTTTTAGCCAGACTGGAGATAAGCACCCTGCGGGGGCTAGGAGCTCCATAAACTTATTCCGATTCCAGTAGTCAACATACTGAATGAATAATGCTATTTGTATTAAATCATACATATTATTACATTATTTGATTTTCTATCGGGAAGAGAAATTCAAACCATTCTAAAAGGATGAAGCAGTATTTCATAGGATCCCTGGAGAAAGCTTCTGCCAAGAGTACGCGTTTATTTCAAGTGAGCCATTCATAAACAATAATCTCTAAGCCTCTTGGGGATTCTGTTTCAAGAAAAGTATTTGCTTTCGTTCTTCCTTTGCGAAACTGCGAATTGATTGTGAACTCCGACGAATAATATGACCCGGATTTCTGTTAAAGACTCCAATTTTAAAATAACGAGACAGTGTACTTCCGTAAACAAGTTTAATCCTATGTGATTGAATGTATGTTAAACAAAAACATAGAAGCTTTTGCAAACAAACAGTAAGTTTAAGATAGACTTAAGGTTGTTTTTTTCATTGCAATTTGATAGCAAAGCTGTATGTAGAAATGTATACTTTTTCTTATTTAAAAATAATGCAGATTGTCCTTGCTCATTATGCTCCAAAGATATTTTCTAATATCTTCTTAATTGGTATTGAAATGACTTAAAATTGCAACAGAAACATCTCATTTTATTTGGATCTGTAAGAAGTAATGTTTTTTCTTTACAAATGAAAAATGATATATTCATGAAGAGCACAGGAAGAAAAAGTAATTAAATACACAAAGTCAGATATAGTTTTTATTTAGCCAAAGAAAATATTGACAGTTCATAATTTGCTACGTTTGGCAATTCAACAACATGAACAATGAAATTCCATTCATTGTCTGCAATATTTTATTCATTGTCTGCAATATTTCATTCATTGTCTACAATATAACTATTATGCATTTTTAACATTGCAAGCTTAAGACCATCGTATTCATCCAGACTAATCGAAATTGAATATCGAATAAAACTGAAAAAAAAAGATATTGAATAAAATGCAAATATGTAAATCGGATTCTTTTGGCAACAGTCGATGTGAAACAAAACATCCAGAGTTCGTTGATACACTGTCCTTAAATTGGGAAACATTGTCTTCTCCGATTACGCCAGGAAGCGTAGTTCAGTAAGCAAGATATTTCATAGAACGAAAACTTCTTTTCATATGCACAGTAATCCGTTCGAATTTGATTCGAAGAAACACTTGAGAAAAAATTTCGTTTCGAAATATTTCATATTAAATAATAAATTATGTAAAACAATAGATAATAGCAGGAAAAATTAAATTGAACGTTTTTGCAGAAAAAGTTGAAGCGAAATACTGAAAAAAATGTTTGCTTTCCTCTGCATGATTCAGTTATGGCAAAAACATCCGTTTCTGATCACTGTGGTTTTAAGAAAAATGATGCATGCTGAAAATACGCCCACATCTCCAATAACCATGAATAAATTTTATTTTAATAATAAATGTTTAGAACCATGAATAAATTTCATATATGGAAATTTTATTTAGATGTACTGCATTCCTAACTTGAAGTTACTTTTCAAATAGAAAGAAAATCAAACTTCGAGAAGTAACGATGAATATATAAGCTAGGTGAGGAAGTTGAAAATGCATCAAACCCAGAAAAAGAGGAAAAAGTTTATTTCATCTGAAATAGTTTTTATAAGGAAATGAGCTAGCTTCCTGGCAATTGTAAGGTCCAGAAATCAGTCCGCCAGCAACATTTAAGAACGAGATTTAAATTTTTAGAATTGTTACATAGTTTTCGCCTTTATAAAGTTATGTCCAAAAAGGGGTTGGAGGTATTTAAAATGGAAATAATAACCAAATAATAACAGTTATTTAAATGATTCTTGGAGATTTATGAATATGGTCCAGAAAATTTTAATGCATTCGTTTCTGTTGCTATCAAACATCAACGACAAGTTTTGATGCTGCTTAAAAGTCGTAGGTCATTGGAAAACTATTGCAATAATCTATACTTATGAAACGCAATGTTTGTGTGCGAGTGCGTGCGTGCGTTTGTGCGCGCGATGTCCAGACGAATCTGTCGTACTTACAACCATGATATTTGGCACACAGGTAGTCGTAATGGTGACTCAATGCACCTCGAAACCGGAATTTTAAAATTTAATCTAGAAAATATTTTATTTAATGTTTTGTGTTGTTTTGGTCATTTTCGGGACGTTCACGGCTGTAGTATCTTTTCTAATGATAGTTGAAAACAAACATTGCATCATAGGATTGAGCAAACAATTTTCGTTCTAATGAAGTTTGTTTTGAATTTCTAACGTAATTTACTGAATTTTGAGAAATTTTTAAATATTTTTGATAAGGATTTCTTCAAATTCTCGCATCTGACGTTCTAACAAATCTATAATTTTTATTTTTTAAACTTATAACTAGAACGTTTCTGACGGATTTGAAACAAGAACGGTTAAAATATCTTATTCCGTTTTTTTTTAAATTAATTTTTCCCTGATCAGTTCAAACAGTTTTTTTGCTAGCGAGATTTGACAGTGATAGTTTCACCGGACGATCCCAGAAAGCGTTGTTGCAATTTCATTGGATGGTGCGTGACCTTCCTCGCAAAAGGTGGCGTAATATGCTTTCATTCCCAACATGCATTTCTACAATACGATTCCTTCCGGCGACGTCATTACATTCGCGTCATTGTCGAAAATCAATAATGTGTATCTTTTGTTTTGATTTTGTTTTCAAAAATTTCCGTGCCATTGAGGGCATTTTTCCCATTTTTTTGAAGTCTTGATTCCACGGGCAACGTAATCAATAATTTGAATTCGTTAGGATAACTAACTGACAAAATTCTATATTTTCTTGAATTAATTTTAGTTATGAAACTGATTTCTAATAATTGTTTTTTTAAAAATTATTAAAAGTTTGCACATATATTTTAAAGGTTCCATGCGCATCCATCAACATGCATGCATACATTCAACCCGGATTCAGACATCGAATATGAAGCAAACATGAACAAGTTAATCAATAAAATTCATATTTAAATACATTTTTATTTTCTAATAATTAATATTTATAAGAGAAATCGAAAAATAAAGATGCAGTGCAAATTTACATGAAAAATTTGTTTTGAGGTTTCAACTAGAGTTTCTGCAATTATTTGAATCATTTTTGGGTTTAATAATGATTTGAATCATATGATATATAAATGTCTAATTTATACTAGGTTCTTCTTTAAAACATTTCGGAAGATTAGACAATATAAATTTTTTATCTTCCAAAAACATTTTTCATAATAAATTGGCAAGAATTCGATGAGAACTCGAGCAACAATTTTACAATTATTTGACTGAAGCAAGAAAATAGTCCATTTTGTGAATATTTTATACCAGAATTTTGCTGAAAACAAATGGAAAAAGGATATTCAAAATGGTTTTTCATATTCCCAGTTTCAAATCGGTTTTCCATAAATTTTCTTAAGCATTTTTTAAACTTCAACATTGATGTCTAAGAAGTGACAACAGTCATAATTTTCTTTCACTTTATGTAAATGATACGATGAAGAGTTACATTTTAATAAAAGGAAGCTTTTAGATTTTTTATTTATTTAAATTCCCAATGAAATGCACGAAATGCTTCCAAATAAAAGATTATATGTTTCGATTAGAAATAATTTAAACTTTTATAGCACTTTTTTTCAAACTGCGAGTAGTTTTCATTTAGAATACGTAAGACGACCTAAACTGTATTATTGACTGAGAAATATTTTATCAGTTTTTTTTTATTATTGCCACTTCAAGAGGAGCAAAACCAAGGTATAAATTAGCAAAAAAAAAACTCACTTGTGCTGCTTTACATTATAGAAATAAGAGAATTTCTTGTACATTTAAACTTTTTTGTGTAAGTTAATACATCTTACGAAGAAAAACTATTCAAAAACTTCCTTCTGATTTCTTACATTATAAGTTTCTTTTGTGAAACCTAATGTAAATTTAATGAGTTGTCTTAAATATCTTAGTTGAAAAGAGTGTATTTTAAAATGCATCCATTAATAGATCATTTTTACGGGATTTTTTAAAATAATAAATGTCAAACAATAAAGGACAAAAAACGTTTTTAAACTCAGCGAAAATAGTAAAGCAACTTTGAAGAATTATTAATGTCTCTTACAGCTGTCTCGACTAAATGTGTCATAAGTAAAGTAGTTACAAATAGAGTACAGAGAGTGACACTGGATCCAACATCATTACAAATTGTTACGAAACTGCAATGACATTTCTCTACTATGTAAATCTTATAGTTGGAAAGAGACATTTACAGGGTTTCTTATTGAATGTTGGGGGAGGCTTAGCCAATACCCCTGGCATTGGAGACAAACTTGACGATCACTCTGGCGACTTGGTAAAAATTTTAACGACTTTGTGAGAAAATGAAGGTTCCAGGAAATACAAGAATAATCCCTCTATCTCTGTTAGGAACCGAATTATTGGGACCCTGGTAGAAAAAATCCATATGAGGTCACTCCCTGTCTGAGAGACTATGAATACACAGCTGCAAACGAGGGAAAATAATATCTTTGGAGTCTTGCTCGCATGGCAAGCTGGTCAACTTTTAGACCCTCAGCGATAATGTTAGTAACGTTTCTGTTTTTATAAGTGATTTGTTGTCTGCTTGTGTTGCTAATTTGTGCAAGTGGTGTTTTTCGTGTTACCTGTGCATCGTGTTTTCTCTAATATTCTTGAAATAAAGCGTCATTTTCAATTATTCAGCTTGTTGGACCGCTATCACATTACACCCACTGGGCAATTTTCGTGCTATCCTTCTTTATTTAAATATTTTCTAGAAGTGATTTAGCTTTAAAGAGGCATTAATCGCGCGACTTATTGTACAGACATCCTTGAATAGATATAGTTTACGCTCCATTTAATCTTATCTATAGAATTTTTCTTGCCTTTTAGACACAATATGACAACTGTTTAGTCCAGTGTTTCACAACCTTTTTTTGTGCTAGAATCTAACTAATCTTTTTAAAAAATTTTATATCCCCTTTGTTACTTATACATAATTTTTAATATTTAAAATTAAATTGCTCACTGGGGAATCTTAAAATGATAAGTTTTATAAAGAAATCACTAGGATATTGTTAAGAAATACAGTGAGTAAATTATCGAAACATATAATAGATCACTGAAATTCAAGATTTCACGAAATAATTTTTCGTATATTCACAATTTTTTTTGTGAAAAGTTTGCGGGGATTAATTTTTTTTTTGTATACTTTTGAAGATTATTCAGCGAGTAGATCATAAAGAGAAATGTGTTGTTTTGATCTAACAATTGATGCATACTAGTTAAATTCACAGCAGACGGTTGCCTTTAAACTCTGGACGAGTCAATTTTTTAATTGCCCCCCTTCACTCTCAAATTGCCCTCCGTGAGGCGCGTGTAGCACGTTTGAAAACAAGAATTGTGTATCAAGAACCCAACTTATTTTGCCTTGTTTTACATTACAAATGGAATATGGACAAAGGATAGATAGATATATGTAAACATTATCGCCATTTGAGGTGATAGCTTCATTTGAAAATATTTTGTCATTTTTTATATTTTGATTGAATAATGAGGTATGAGTTAAATCGCGCTATTATAATCATGCATTTGGAATTTATAGAGGTCGAGCTGCTGATCTGTGTGATATTTGTAAAGAAAAATAGATGCATTAGTGTAAACTATTACAACAAAATATTACCTTCCCAAAACGGAAAAACATCTCAACAAGCCATGAAAAAATGTTTTCATTTTAGAAGGTGTTAGTCACAAGCACAATATAAATTATGAACCTATTGCATTAAATTATATTCTAATTTTTCTCGAATTCTGAGGTTGTTGTTTGTTTTGTAATATTTCCGCTGCAAAACGAACTTTTTTGCTACATTTTAACGAACTTTTTTTGCTACATTTATCGAAGCATTTACTACACTGCTTCGATCGATTAAGTGAAGAAATGTTTCGTAAACATTGTTCACTCACAAACTTCTTTAAGAATTGCTGCCTAAAAATTAAAAAAAATAGAGAAAAAGAATTCGTAATATTTATTGATGGACGATGATAAGTTAATTTTAGAATTATTGTTTAGCATATTTTAGCAGAATACTTTAAGTCAAGATGGTTTTCTTAAATATATTCTACACAAAACGTTGGCGAACCTGAAACAATCAAGCACTCTAAATTTTCTAGCAGCCGCAGTTTTGTTTAAATACTTCCAGGAGTATCAGAATAACGAAGATAAATTATTGTTCATTCAATTCCTGTAAGTGAACAGTACAAGCAATATAAAAAGGAAACACTTCACGATTTTAGCAAAACCCATGCTAATGATGCAGTGGTGCCGTGAAGATGCAGACAACATCATTATTGCAAGATGATGCCTGCTGCTGATGATAAAATATATCTATGTTATAATAGACCTTTAGAGTAATGAGATGTGAAAATAAAGAATAACGTTGAGGTTTCCTCCACTTAATACTTCTTAACTGCATAATTTTCGGTAGTAATAATTTTAAAAGTTGGTCATAGTAGATTCGTTCTCAAAATATGGAGATCAGTGAAGAATTTTTTTATATTAAACAACGATGTAAATAATGTTTAAATGAAATCTATAAAAAACATGAGAAATCTTGATTACTGATTTATGTCGTGATACAAAATATCATGAGCATTAGTAATTAGATGAAAGAATTGAAATAATTAAAAACATTAAATTTACAAATTAAACTAATCAAAGACGAATTTCTGGTACTGTGAAGACTTAAGTAAACATTTTTATACTTTTCTAACTCTAGTAGCTTAATAAATCGTCAAATACTAATTATCGTTGAAAACATCTTAAATTTAATGACGGATATGAATTTAGAATGCAATATTAAAAAACGTTTTAAAACTTATTTTCATCCTTCGTTTTTGATATTTCCATACACACATTTCTAGTATCGTAACATCAGATATATTTTAGTATCGTAATGAAAATAATATTTTTTAAATATATAATATAATTATTGTCATCTGCTCTGTCAAGTGTTTCTTGGTTAATATGGAAATATCTTCAATAATTATTTTAAAAAATATCTTTACTCATTATTAAGAAGTTCAATCTGGTTTAAAATTTAAGTATAGAAAATAAATTTTATTAATTTGTTTAATTTAAAATTGGAATTAATGTCAGCATAACATGCAATTAACTACCAAATTTTGGAGTAACTAATATTTTGTAATTTTATTTTTTGGTTCTTTTCATGTAGTAATAGATAAATCTATCACATAATATGCATTGAGTATAAAATATGTAAGGGGTTTGAAACAGTATCCAAACACTTCTATATTACTAGGAGAATATAAAGTCAAGGAAAATCAATAGGAATCTCCTACTAATTATGACAAAGAAACGTAAAATTAACTTCTTTTCAGTAGGTCTATTACGACTCTGTATTGACATTACGTAAATCGCAATTTGTGTTAAAATCTATCAGTGATATGCATATTTTTCTTTTATAAGTGCGTTATTCCATTCCGCTTGTAAGGTAGCTGTACGGCCCAGAGAGCTTTAGATATTGTGTGATGTTTTTCTTTGATGATATGAAGCTAATTGCTTCAAAGAAACATAACCGTTTTTTAACTTCGTCTGTTTTACTGCTGTGGCTTTTGAATTCATTAAATCCAATTCCAAGTCTGCTTTTATTCATCAAAAATGAATCTTCTGATTTAGAAATGTATTATATTATTTTCAAATATATGTAAATTGCACTTTCAGGAATACCTATATACACATTGATTTTCATATCGTCACCCATTTTTAATAATTCGTTATTTACTTTGAATTTATATTTTTAGGTTCTACAACCGAAACGAAGAATACGAATAAAAGTAAGTATATTTGCACATATATTCTTCTCATTCAAATTAATATTTGCTAAGTATCATTTTTCATTAAATATATTAAAGAAAAATATATTTTCAAATGATTTAATTTGAATTTTCTGAAATTAATTTTTATGTTTGCTTATCATTTTGTGAACATTTATGAGAAAGAACATCAATAAAATTTTCCCTCATTGTATTTACCCTCGTTATGTTCAAAGGAGAATGAATAGAAACTACAGAGAAAAGAGGTTTCTATTTTTTCTGTTTCTAAAAATCCGACAGTCCGGTCCAACACACAATTAGTTTTGTGAATGTGAAAGCAAATAAAAAATCGTCGTTGAATAGCCTCTTTCAGATTTAACAAACAGTTTTTGTCACTTCATTAGCGCATTCGGGGTTCTTTTTTCTTCTACTTTATAATTATCTTAGTGGATGTTTTGAGTAATGGAATTATTAGATATATTTTTTACAGAATAATAAGTCGGCTGCAATTGCTACATAAATGAAAATAAACCATCTGGGACTGACTACGAATGAATTAATTAAAAAGTTTTAAGCTTTTCATACGAACAATACATGTAAATTTCTGCGAGGTTAAAATATTAACAACCTAAACTAGTATAAAATCTGTTTTGAAGGAAAAAGAAACCAAACTAATTTATCTTTGAAACGCTTTTGAAATTTCGGCGATATTTTTTTTTATCAGAACACAAACTTTTTTTCTTTTTTGTCCTGAACAGTTACATTCATTCATTTGTCTTTAATGTTTATATCTAGACTATAAAATCACCCATCCTGGTATGACGGGTGCACATTGCCTCTTCATTCGAGAGATTTCACGTCACATTTGACGTGTTTAAATACATATATATGCGATAGAAATGTTAAACATTGATTGAACAAAATTAAATAAACATATGTTTAAGACAGGAAATATTTTTTATTTGTATATTATTTACATATTTCTTTATTCAAAAAACCTCTTGGTGAACAACACACAGTGTGAAGTATTTTTCGTTGTTTAACAATATTCCTTGTACTTCAAATGTCTGTGTAAATTTTAATGTTGCCAAAAAATATAAGATTATATCATCACGATTGCCATAAATAATCAGATACATTGTGGCGTCCAAACTATATCACGCGCATGATATACCACTGGCGAGACTTACTACTTTCTATTGAAAAACGTAAAATAATTTGAAATATAGGATTAATATAATTTAAAATTTCTCTGGAACTATTCATGATAGCGAGATACGTTTTATATCAAATGATAGAAAATTTTATTTCACTATTTTAGAGCTATTCAATTTGAAATTATAACGACAATTACTCTTTTAAATTTAAAATTACTGAAATTTAGGTGCTCTAACAATGAAATAATGCTGTTAAACATCTTGCAGGGCTATGCCACACGTTTTATTTTTGTTGGCGTCGGAGTGTTACCCAGATACAGATCTGGCCTATTATATTAGTAATTCTGCTGTCAATCAACTAATAAAATGAATCATATTTGCTAAGTATTCTACTAATTCAAATTATTTTCTCCTTATGACTCGTATTAAATGTATTAATAAAATATTTTCTGTTATTTGATTGGAATTTTCTTAAACTGATTTGATGTTGTCTTATTATTTTATGAAAGAATGCTCATGAAATGTGTTTTCATTGTATTTATTTCTTTACTGTTTAAGGAGAACGAAGAGCAAACTACAAAGAGAAGAAACTTCCAATTTTTCTTTCTTTAAAGCCGACAGTTGTTTCCAGAATACAATTAGTTCTATGAAAAAAGAGAAACAGGTTGTTAAATAGCCTCATTTAGATTTAACAAACAGTTTTTGTCACCTCATTAGCGTGTTTCCGATTCTTTTTTCTATTTTATAAATATTTTTGTCAATGTTTGTGTACTACAAGTAATATATATTTTTTCTACCGAATCAAGAGTTGACTGCAATTAAGCAACGTTACGTAGATGCAAACAAACCATCTGAGTCAGAATACCAACGAATTAATTTTTAAATGTTCAGCTTTTTACCCGAAAAATGCATGAAACTTTCAGCGTGGTAAAATGTTATTAATAACTGAAAAAAAGAAAATCTATTTCCAAGGAAAAAAGAAGCCACATTAATTCATCTTTGGAAATTCATTTTCGAATTTCTACGATATTGTTTTGTCAGAACATAAGCCTTTTATTTACTTAACCTGAACAGTTAAATTGTTTCATATTTTATCAAAATTGTGAATTATTCGACCAGTAAGACGAATGAGACCATTTGAATCCAACTTCAATCTAGAATGGAAACGTAAAAAGAGTAGAGTCCCGCAAATCAGAACTTCGCTTTTCCCGGCATACGCGTAATCTAGACAAGATTTTTTAAAATGTTTATGTACAAGGTACATATTTAAGTTGTGTAAATAGATTTTTCCTTTTGTTTATCCTACATCATTTCGTAGATTGTAAACTTTGGATTACGTATACAGTAGTATTAAAACGAAAATTAAGCTGTAAGAAAAGTGATATCTTTTAAGAAAAGAACATCGATTTTTAAAGTTTTACCCATCTTTACCATTACATGTATTACGTGCATTTTAAGGCAAATTTCCTTTAATCCGAACTTTCGGTGATCCGGACGAGGTCCGGTCCCATCTAGTCTAGATTAGCGAAACTCTACTGTTCTTGATGTTTTGTATGAAGGACTACACAGGATATAGCACCTACAGCTCTCATTTCAGTACAAATATGATAAAGTGTAGATATCCCTATCATTAGATAGGTGGAAAAACGAAGAATGTGCTTGTCCTGAAAATGTACGAATGGTAAGTTTGGAAATTAAAATAAGAACTTTACTGCAATAGAGAATTCGTAGTTATGATCTAAGAGCATTACGAAAAATTGACCAAAAGTTTTAGCAGTAGCAAACTGAAATGTTTGCTTTTCTAAAGAAAATAATGTATTCAGTTTGTTTGGAATAATTGGAAAATTGCAGCGCATTTTCGCTTATTGAGATATTCTATTAGACATTAAACGAATTTCCACTGTTATAAAGCGAAAATTGCAATTCCCAATATGGGATGACTAGAAAATTCTAAGGGTAATTTCGTTATGTCCAAGCAAGTCCCAAAAAAATGACTGAGCAAAATTTAAAAAAAAAATATTACTATTGAACTTCCTTTATAAATCATAAATAGACTCTAATTTTGAACTTTGTAGTTGATTGTTGCGTAGTAAATTATGTTGAGATAGATCACGGAAATACATTTGTTTCTATCAGCAGGTTCGTAACACTTCATCGAGGCATTCTAACTGCTTGCTTTAACAGATAGAAGGAAATATTCATCATGACCTTAGCATCAGTTCTTACGTTTGCATTAAAAATATCTTTAAAAATATAAACAATTGATTAGCATTTTTACATTATAATATTGATATTTAAGACTTTTTCTATATAAGCCAATGAAGCTGTCTGTAATACATAATTTTCAACAAATCTTCGTTAACAGAAAATCCGAATTCAAAAACGATTCAGAATACAAATGGGTTCCTTTGAAACCGTACATGATCAAAAGACATCATTGCATTTGAGTGCTCTGACGTTTCATATCGAAGTAGTTTGGTATGTTCCAGAAAATAAAGTTTAACGCAACGTTTCTCATTGACGTTTTGGTTTTGACTTGACTTCTCGATGAACTACAGTAATTGGTTTCGGTTTCTGAGTATAAGGAAACGATAATAAACAGTCCAGGACAAGGAATGAGACGTTTATGCAAATGTTTTATCCTAAAAATATCCACACATCAAAAGACTTTCAAATACGTATCTGCTCGCGACTTTCACAGTTTATAAAACGGGAAAAGATTGTTACGAAGGAAATTTCTAAAATATTTTACTTCAGATTTGTTGAAAAGTTTTCAGCTTTGATGTAGTAGATAACAAATTGGAATTTATAGACTATATAGCAGTAAATCTTGATGAAAATTTATCCTTAGAGAATCTATGGTTGAGTTCATTTAATTTAAGTTCTAATTAACATATCATTCCCATTATTAATAAAATATATATAATATACAAGATTTTAACGGTTTAATTATTATGATTCTTATTTAAAGGTTTCTTATCAGTGCTTTTATTTGAAGAAGAATTCCATTTTATAAATAATGGAACATGATTTTAAAGAATGTAAATATTAATCCATATTCTGAAATTTCATTTGAACTCAAAAGAGATATTTTTTAGAAGTGATCGCTGATATGCTTGCTGACTTTTTTCCTTTACAAATAATCAATTTATATGAAGTCCACACAGTTTTTTTAAAAACATAGGAAATATCTATAACGTTTTTGCAAAGTACGAGATAACTCGTAGTTCGCGGTCGTGTCCAGGAGCCGACTCCGAGATATCTCGTGAGAACTTGATATGATTGTATCAGATTGGCTTCTGAAACCGGATACAGTAATTTGTCTTGTCAGCTAACACGCAGAACAGAAGAAAATATGCAATACCATCAAGAAACGATTAATTGAGGGAATTTCAAATTTGAATTTATTAATCCTTATGCATGCATTAAATAATCATTATTTCTCTGGTTAAGCCTTATTTAGTTCCAAGTCATAAAATTACAATGTTAGCTACGAAAGTGTAATGACTTTCATCATGAGTCGTCATAATATGATATTATTAATAAACTTTAAAATTTATTATTATCAGGTTTTTTAAACTCATTTTTAAGTATAACATGATCATTTTCTTAAAAAATAAAGTTATTTTATATAGAAAAACAGCTTTCACTTCGTCTTTGAATTTAATTAAATTGTATCCCTATCTTTATCGGAATTCTACAGGGTAATAAATGTTTGTTTTCAAAAATGTTGTTTTAGAAATTTTGAATTTTATATTTTGTATATATAATTGCAGAAGAATATATCTGATCATTGCTTTATTTTTATTCCAGAATTTTTCCAAAAGAGCGCTGACATTTATTAAACTTTTCCAGTGCCTCTGCTATTTTAATTTATGTTTTCATACATACGTTATCTCATTAATATAAGAATCCAACTCCTTTACAGAGGAGTCCTCGACTAAAGTTGTATTAAGATATTTAAATTGTAAGCGTCTATTTTGAGGTGTTTGAGTGTGTATTACCTCTAATAAATATTTCATTTTTACATATAAAAATAAATGTTTAATGTATTTAAAATATATGACTCGTACAGCTCAAATAAAATTTTTATTTACCAAAAGTGATTTGTTTTCATCTTAGGGGCCTTTGACAGAAGAAATATGCATGTTATTTTAAAAATGAGGCAGTTACATTTTTCGGATAATTAACTTATACATTTTTCTGTATTCTCTTTCAGCATTTACCTCTTAAGAAAACATCATAAATATCATTATACATCTTCCTTTCTCGTAGATAACAATTATTTGCCTTTGATACCCATACGAAAAGAAAAACAATAATTGTAATCAAATGAAAAACATAAGAAGAATAAGTGACAAAAATCAAAACATAACCTTCAAAAATATAATGATAATGATAATACTATCTTCTTTCAACAGATGAACGGTCTATTAAATATGATGCAGAGAATATTTTATCGACCTTACAGTTTAGATAAATGAACTATGGCAACAAAAGATACATATTTAGCCTTGAGGTACTGTAAAAATGATATCTTGAATAAAGCATTGTCACATTAATGCAAATTTAATGCTTACTCAACCAATAATTTTTTATGAAAAATAATAATAATGCTTTAAATAATGGTAATCAATTTTAATTGCTTTAGGGCTCATATTTAATAATTCCTGAAAACATTGTGAAGAGGAGAGAAATGCATTTGTTGTAAGGAAATGAAAGCTTTTCGCTACTTTTAATATTTTTATGTATTTTAATTAGTTTCCTATATATTTTTGCTACATTCGTTTCATAATATCGGTGGGTTTCTTGTATAATAAATATACTTCATAAAATATATTGCTTTTCCAATTAAAATAAATTCATTTTATTGATTCAATCTAGAACTTTTTGGAAATGCGATTTGTCAAAATATCTTAAGGCAACATAAAAAGTGCAGTAATGGAATCGTTCGTGGCAGTGATGACAACTCTCTCCACCCCCTAAAAAATAATTGCAAAACTCCCATATTATAAATTAGGCTTACTCTTACGGTAGATACAGATATTGAACCAGAAGAAATCTATTTTTTCTAAGAGCTGATACTGCTAATGGTATGGATGTTAT
Organism: Araneus ventricosus; assembly: GCA_013235015.1. NCBI lineage: Eukaryota > Metazoa > Arthropoda > Arachnida > Araneae > Araneidae > Araneus > Araneus ventricosus. Next base: position 15,933 of record BGPR01007778.1, on the reverse strand, counting down.
ACAACTAGTCATTATGATTTCTTCTCCCCCCAACAACAGAATTAAGATGTGTGTCCTCTAATCAACTTAGAGATAACTTTATTTTCTGTTCTATTCTAAAGCCACACGCGCTATGACTACCTTTATTGCTGCTGAATGGAAATAAAATTGGGAGAACACATGGACCACAAATATTATCTTCCTAAGATTAGAAAAATTACTTTTTAATGAGTTGTACAATCTCCGTGTTGAAACTACAAACGGAGATCTCAGTCACATGTAATCGAAAGTTATTCGTCCGTCAATAATATCTTACATCTTTTGATTTTGGGTGTTAAAGACAAACCAAAATAAAATTATCTGCCAGAGAAAATTATATTTTATAGTCTAGACAGTTTATAGTCTGATAAAATTAAAGGAACTTTGTGTTTAAACATGAACAAACGAAACTGATGAACACTAGTGACGCTGATGACGGATCGAATAGCATACGGCTTAAAGTATGTCACTTGGCATTTGAAAGCATTCTGGTTGAATGGATGCTCTTGAATTGATGATTGTGCATGGTTCTGAAATATAAATATTACATTTCCTCTATACTCATGAAAAGAAATCCTCAGGGTAATTCCGGGGAGTACGGGCTGGGAGTTAAATGCTATTAATTCGTCCTTTTTACGTCATTTCCACAAAAAAACCCTCTGTAGCGCCATCTCTAAAAGTTTGTAAAATATAGTCAGTCTAATGCTGCATTCCGAAACACTTGGATGCGCGAAACTATGCCAAATAAAAGATTTTAGAGCTGCAAAAGATTTTGTTTTTTTTCTCAACCTATATACAATCCTAATCACGACGGAAACAGTCTGAATCCACTGTTCAACAGCATTCCATTATGATACAATTCGTATCTACAGTAATGCGAATGTGCCTAATTCTGCTTGAAGTCATAAAAATCGGAACTTTTCTCTTAATTAAACTCCAGATAAATCCCGCCAAATTCTATCAACAGATGGTCAGCGAATGATCAATAAGATTTGGCTATTTGTCGCAAGAATTTGGCTCGATCTCTAAATTCTAGCTAACTTAATGATGAATATTGGCGCTAAAACGCGTAACGCCAATATTTAAGTTTGGGGTTAAGTTGACGGAAATGTACCCAAATATCTGTGGAATGACACATTCTTGTTGTAAGTTAAGGTAAACATCGTCAATATTTTGAAAGAATAAATGATCCGTTTATCCACATGATATGAAACTACACTAAAAGGCAGTTAGCACCTGTTAAGTTCACACGGTGTTTCAATATGAGTTATCATTTGCAAAGTAGTTGCAAGTCATAATCCACGACCCATCACAGCAGTTTAAAACGTAATTAAATGCAAAATAAAACAAAATAATACATATATTACATGATAGTGATCTCTTGAAACATCATAAAATTTATGAAAAAATGAAAGTGTAAAAATGCAATGGAATAATTCATTATTAGAAATAGCCTGAGATTTAATGGAGAAATTTCAAAAATTAGAAGATGCCATAACTTTAATTATTTATTAATTATCTTTACATGTTGCTGCTCCTTTCGTTTGACACAGCAGAGACAAAGTTGCATATTTAACTAATGAACTTTGACAACTAAATGAACAATCGGACTCAAAATTTAAGAGATTGAATTTTATCTCTGAGAGATACAAGGTTTAGGCATTTTTAGCAACAAAGACTGTTATCCTTAATTCATAATTAGTTCCAATATGCTTACAAATTAAGTAAAATTGCCATCAGTAGATGGACTAGAAAAATTGCTGATCCAATTCTTTCAAGAAAAAAAAATGTCGTCCTCCTAGAAGCGGCCGTATTCTTTTCTGAAGATTTTTAAAAGCCTAAAATTAAAGAAAAACATAAAAAACTAGGATACATTCATAAAATATTAGAATTGCCAAAAGAAAATTTAAAAAAAGCAGTAAGTGACTTTGAGAATAAATTTATTTAAATGAGAAACGCACATTTCTAGTCAAATAAAGAAAAGTTTACTTAAAATATATAAATTATTGCGTCTACAGCCAGAAAATAAACAATTTTATGTCGCATTTCTGTTTGAAAGCAGAATGTTTACGGTGAATTTGAGTTAGGTTTCATTCAGAAAAAATATTAAAAATATATTTAAATTCTTTTTCATTTCTAATGCTGATTTATCATCGAATATAAAAGTTCTAGAACTAGAATTAGAACACCCCATTTCCTGTACATATTACGACCACTGAAGGATTGGATTGGTATGAAGGTATAAATGTACTATCCTTTATAAAAGTACAAAAAGTTCTTTCTATAAAGGAAACAGGATATTACGTTCACATACGAAGGCACTCAAAGTAAAACCTATATAAATAAAAGTTAAGATTAAAATTTCTATCATTTCCATATATTACTACTATAGACTTAGTACTGCCATTTACATTTCTTTTCTAACATTAAATGCCTTTTTGACTTTGGATACAAGAAAACAAGAAATCGACTGCATTAAAAAGAAAACTTTCATTTGCAAAAGTGGAAGACTTCTAAAAGCTTTTTATTAAATTCTCATTTTATGTCCACCTATAAAAATTTAGTTATAACTTTGCATGAAAATTTCCATTAAGAGATAAATATTTAGTCTGAAAAACGGAAATTAAAAGAATCTAAGACTTCTGATTTGCAATTTTTAATTTACGAGAGTATTAACAAATTGGAATATTTTTTTACTTAAAATGAGAACGTTTTATAGCTGCAGAAGTTTTACTGTAAATAATATTTGCTAATTTTTTATATATTTTGTTGCATATAATACTCGTTATTTTTACATTTTACGTAAATACTGATGTGGTTTGTTTATTCTTTAGTTTCTGATTCTTATATTTACCACCACTAAAATGATTCTATATTTTATTTAAGGAAAAAAAATTAATAGGAACATAGATTGCCTATTTTTTAAAAAAGATTTGGAATAATAATAGAATATTTTTCCCTTTCTGCTTCGTATTATTTATATAAAACAAGTAATATAAAATATCTTTTTAAAGTCAATTCCTACTTTAATAATTAATAGTTTAAAAGTTTTCGAGATATAATGAAAAACGTAGTGCGTATGAGCAAAGATATGGCTAAAATACGGGGGTGCTTCGATGATCCCATGGGCCAACCATATATCCAAGAACCAAGTCTGTAATGTTAATAGATTTCGAGATATAATGAAAAACGCACTGCGCATGCGTCATGCTAAATATGAAATGACAGACAAACAGACAAGAAAGCGAATTAATATTTCATTGTCATCTAGTTCTAAGCTATGTTTGAAGTTTGAAGTCTCCAGCTCATCGGGAAGTTAGTTTAAAATCGATTGCAAAATTTGAACAAGAAATAGGGAGGGTGTGAACTAATAGTAGGAATTGAAAAATGTGTTAAAAATAAAGGGAAGATTTGAATGGTTATATTTTTCATTCAGGTGCGCTAAATGATGTCAAGTTAAATCCTAATGGTAGTTTATTACCCATTATTTAATATTTCCTAAATTCAAAACTCTTGATACCAAATCTCTGAGTAATAAATTTAAATGAAGTAGAGAAGCCTAGGGAAACAGATTTTGAACTTTAACAAATATCAAATAAAAATGGAAGCAACTTCATTCATAGATATTAACCCTTAATTGCCCAGTGTTGCCTTTAAGCAACATACCCAATTTTGTCTTCAAAACTCTTGAGAATAGGACTGAAGCTCTAATGACTGTTGTGACCAATAGCATATATAGTGAAATTTTATGAAACAACTTGCAACATATGGATGGAAGCCTGAGAGCTCATAAAATAATAAAAATAAATTGATGTTTTACGATTGAAGCTAAATCCTTCTTGCGTTTTTTTGTACACTCAGAATGCCAAATTTTTTTCTACTTTGTTTAATGTATATTACTAATATAATAGCAAAGATCCCTCTGTAGCGCTCTGACGTCGCCAACAATAAAACTCGCGCCATAGCGCTGCGAGAAGTTCAAGAGCATTATTTCATTGTTACAGAATATAAACTTCAGTAATTTTAAATTTAAAAGAGTAATTGTCGTTCTAATTTCAAATTTAATAGCTCTAAAATAGTGAAATAAAATTTTCTATCGATTGGTATAAAATTTATCTCGCTATGATCAAAAGTTCCCGAGGAAATTTAAATTATATTAATCACATATTTCAAATTAATTTCCGTTTTTTAATAGAAAGTAGTAAATTACGTCAGTGGTATATCATGCGTGTGATATAGTTTGGACGCCACGATGCATCTCATTATTTATTGCAATCGTGATGATATAATTTGATGATATTTTTTGGTAACGTTCTGACAAGCAGAGAAGTGCTTTGTTTTGATTAGAACTTCGAAAAAGAATTGATTTGAAATTTTAACTTTTGACAAGCTGAGAATTTATGGTTATTGATTTATAATAAAACTGTTAAACAGCGAAAAATACTTCGCAAGGAATGTTGTTTACCAAGAGAATTTTTGAATAAAGGAATATGTAAATAAAAAAAATATTTCCTGTCATAAAACACATGTTTATTTTATTTGCTTTCAATCTATGTTAAACATTTCTCTCGCATATATATCTATTTAAACACGTCAAATTTGATGGGAAATCTCTCGAATGAAGAGGCAATTTGCACTCGTCATACCATGATGGGTGATCTTCTAGTTAATTTTTGAAATTCATATGTGTTGAATATTATAGAATTTTCTCAGTGATATTTTTTCTGAAATAACGCCCAGTGATGCCAGTTGATTGCAAACTGTGTTTAGCCATAAACCATACTTAAAACAAATAAGGATTTTTTAAAGTATTTTTCCCTTGTTTTATTCAAGAAATGAAAGTCAAAAAACATTTTTAAAACAATTTAATAAAAATCGACTTTTAAGGATTAATTTAAACTCATAAGTAGTATTAAGAAAAGAATACCTTCGTAAAAGATGTGCATAATTCCCAAAGATAAGAAAAAAGGCAAAAAGGAAAGAATCATTTAAATAATTTATTATAAAATAAACGTCAAGAAGGAATCAGGAATAAAATATAATCCATAAGAACAAAATATATTCCACTTAACAAAACTTAAAAATCGTAGATTTTGATTTCAGAATTAAATATGTGATTGATTTGATTTTAAATAACTTTAAGTGGTTAACGTTGCTGTTTTTATAAGTGGAGACAAAACCAATTTTTTTTATTCTCTGGGATTCCTTGTGATCAATCTGTACTTTCTCCTTCCTTTTTGTGCCATTTCGAAGTGAAGTCACGATTTCGGTTAAGTTTTTCACAAAACGCATTTAGATTCTTAGTACAGAGCTCGAAAAATTATTTTTTTTAATGGTGCTTTTATTTGAAGGAAAAAAATGATGGAATTTACAGAAGATTAGATACTGATCTGGTAGAAAACTTTTGGATTTTCTACTTCTTTAGTCGAAACGACTCAAATCAAATGACAGTTGTGTGTCGAGGTTTAAGAGGCTAGCATTTCATTTTGGAAAGCAAGAAGTTTGAAAGTCTAATCAGAAGATGAAGGCTCAAATGCGGCCAGAACTGAACGCTGATAAGAAGGTGTACTAAAGGTTATGGTAACTTGGGAAAATAGGAACTTACTTCCTGAGACGACAGCCGACAGTCAGAAGCTTGAGGCATTAAAAGAAGAATCCAGGTCTATGTAAGGATATGTTGGAGGAAGGTATCTTTCCAAAGGCTTCATTTTGGTCTTGCTGTTAGATCGAAGGAGAAGAAGCTTCTAGCAATAAGAACGTTGAAAGCATATGCACTGATGCTATCGTAAAGAAAGACATTTTGGGCACATTACAACTAGCCGTATGCAGTGGCGGTTTTCCGCACAGGCGTTAGAGGCGTTCGCCTCGTGCCTCGAAAATCCATTCGACGTACACAGCAGTGCAAATTAATGGCGAATTAGTGACATTCGGTTGGAGTATCAAAACTTATTGGACGTAAATTGTAGTTATGCAGACGGTGAAGTTGCGACATTGAGTAAGAGCAGGGGCGTTGACCATCGATGGACACGGTAAGGGGCCTCAAAACCTATTCTACGCACATCGTAGGGTTAAGCCGATGGGGAAGTTGAGACATTGGAAAGAGAGAGGGGGCCAAGTCAGTTTTGCGCCTGTGGCCTCATATTGACAAAATCCGCCACTGGCCGTATGGGTCAGTCACTGGAGAGAACTTGAATTGAGGATGTGTGATACTCTTTGGAAGACAGACGGCATAGGCAAATAAACAGTTGGTAGTTAGGATTCTGGTGAAGAGACGATTTAAAAGGACAGGGCAGATACAGAAATGGTGAAACGGTTGTGAGAAGTTTGGTGGATGAAAAAAAGGAAAATATTTACATCTCATTTCCACTCTTCGTCAGTTTCATGATGTTTCATGGCACGTTCAATTAGGCTTCGGAGGCAGAAGGAGCCCATGAATGGACTGGTTACGTTAGAAGAATGTAGCATGTTTGTTCGCTGTAACATTTTCTGGAAATCTATGACTGCTGGGGATCTATGCGTTGTTGCTTTTGTATAGGAAAATTTCTTGAATTTGTAGAATAACAGAAGAGGATTAATAAATTAAATGTTTCTTTGTTGTTGCTTTGATTTGTTTCTCCAGTAAACAAGTAAAAAAATATATCAGTATTTTTAATACAGTTTACCAATGCAGTTTAGCTTCAAAATATGTTATTTTTAACTTCAATATTTATCTCCCGGGAAGCAACGCGAGCCACAGATGAGAAGCCACCTGATAAGTAAAAGGGTTCTCGCTTCCCTTGGGGTATAGCGGATCAAGTTACGTCCCACCAGTGATAGTAAGTACCTCTCCTGGGAGGGGTCCGGCGATGGTCGGTGGTGATTATTAGGACAACGGCCTCAGTACTCGAGTTATTGCAGCGGCTATCATTCAGATACTTCGGTAGGGCGGGGTAACTCTGTTAAGCTTAAGGTTAACTTCACTATCTACGGATATGAATAGTTGAAAGAAATTTTTATAAGCTAATTTTAAAACAAATTTTTTTGTGAAGGTTACCAGTTTGTTCTTAATTATGTGCTACATAAGAAAGAAAACTTTAGAGACAAAAACAAAGATTTAAATTTGGAAGAGTAAACAATTATTCAGAGTCTCATTTTCAGTGTGAAATAATCGTAAGAGAACTGATTATGTGTTAAAGGAGATCATGCCCCTATTACCACTTTTCTTGTTTGATATTGCAAACATGATTAAACTGCGCTACCGGATTTTAAGGCACCATTTTGCTTATTCTTGTGTGTCAAAGATTTTGGGATTCTGTCAGCCAATATTGCTTATTTAATTTCACTAAATATGTTTAGTTTAGCGATAATACTCAGGTTATAGGGAAGAGAATCAGGGAAAAAATATAATATAACAAAACAACGTGGATAAAATTGTATAAAAAATAATACCACCTGGAACAGTTCATCAGTTAAATATCTGGTTTTATTAAAATATATGACTCATTTAAGAAGACAAAAAATAAGCATTCTCAGCCAAAGTGCATTTAACCATAAAACCATTTCTTATTCTTCAAATGAATATTTCATTCGAAAATATTCGATAAAAGTGAACCTCGCTGTTATATGCTTTTTGCCAACGGCAGGAACCTGAAAATAAATTAAGAAATCTCTGCTCTTGTAATAAATATTTTAAATGAATTTGTCTCAGCGAAATTTCTTCACCACACACATTCAAATTCTCATCCCCGCTCAAAATTGAAAATCATTTGAAAAATATGCAACAGTGTCAAAAGGAAATAAATTTTATTTATTATTATATTTTTGTTGTTTTGACAGGAAAGCTAATATTATGGTTTATTTCAGTGAAGAAGAAAATCCAAAAGCAATATTTTAATTACTTTTCAGAAAGGTTACTATTAAGCGGTTTTTCATTGAAAACCGCGAAGTTTGTAAAATCCATTTATGAACGAAAAGAAAAAAAAAGCCCTCAGAATAATTTTTTCACTTTCATCTCCATTTTAAAAAAGATCAAACTGTATAGTAATTCTTCCCAAGATTGCTCTTAATCAATTTTTTTTCCTACACGTGTTATTGAAAATTTTCTTTGAACTTTACTAAGATATTTATTTAGTGACGACCGCAAACGCAATAATTTGTATTTTTGGTTTAACACTTTCAGTCAAAAGCATTCTAAAATTCCAAAATTTGGGAAATGTACTCATTTCGGACTTAAGAAAAAAGTTCAAAAAGAAAAAAATAAGAAAAAAAAACCCGGAACATTGAAAATAAATTAAAATAAAAAAAACAGCTTTAATAAAATATTTTAACATATCTAATAATAATAATTATGAAATTGTACCTGTAATTTCATTTAAATTTTGTTAAAACTGATTTTTATTTTGATATCTTTTGCTGAATGAAGTGAAGTTCAAAAAATCAATTTTTCAGTAGATAAAATCGATAGTGCAGCCATATACCACTACTACGCCACATCACATCCCAGTCCCTAGAGGGTAGATCTCTCTTGATAAGTTTGGGATGGATGTGAGAGGGAATGGGAAGGCCTGAAGTGGATCTTATTTTTAATATCTACGAGGAAAAGGAGAAGAAACATTTAAAAAACATTCGAAAAAAAGATTTTAATGGGTGGGATTGTTTTTAAAGCTCGAAATCTGGAAAAGGCAACAGAAAAATTGTTGCTGAACTAGCATTTCACGACATTTTCTTTTTTTCAGATAAATTGCACCATTCATGGAGAGGGATGCAAGAATTTAAAGCTATCAATTTAAATCTTACATACGAAGTGTTAACTAGCAAAGGTAACAAAAGAGAGAAAAAAAGGAATCCAAATATACAAATACAAAAGCAACACGCACTTGTTAAATATGTTGTATAAAATAGGGTGACATGTATAAAAGGAAGACCAAGTTACAACAAACAATAAAAAGATAACAGACATAACTAAAAACACGCACTCTTATGCAAACGTGCAAACAGGTTTCAAGGAATAACATTTCAAACAACAAATGAATACTCTTAAAAAGGTATTTAATTATTATTATTTTGATATATATAGACTTGTTATATTTTAAACGAATGAAAAAATATATTTTTGTAGAATTATTAAAATATTTTAAGAAAATAAATTAATTAGATAAAAAAAATCGTTTCGCCATAAAAGAAATATATTTAATAATGCCATTTGGCCATAAAATTGTAACAATATGTAACTTGCTAATAATCATGTAAATAATATAATTAAAGTAATAAAATTTTTGTTATTTATAGTGCCTAATTAACTCGATCTTAAATTATGCACGCAATTGATAAGTGTTCATGGGTATTCAGCAAATTCTAACCACTATACAATTCAATATAACTATTCAAAGATACAAGTTTAAAAAATATCAATTTGTGTACAATCCCTCATCTTTTATCTTCTCTTCGACAGAAGCTAAAATTCCACTCTCTGTAATGACGATATCTTTCTGAATACTAAGGATATTAAACTGATTTTTTTTATATAAGTCGCCCTATATATATATATATGGCTTTAAATTTGTGAAAGAAAATTTAAGCTATGTTTTACACATACGCAGTAAAACATTATTTACTAAAAAAATGCTCATTTTCCTGTAATATTCAAACTAAAATTCCAAATTTTTGCAAAATGCTTCGTTAACATATTGTCATTTTTTCTGTAAGTTTCATATAATATAACAGAAAACTCTGAATGTTTTAAGCAAAAAACAGGCGGGAAAATTTAGGATTTTTTAAGAAAACCTTTATATCTTCCCAAATAATTGTGCTGAGTTTTCGAAAAAATTCCTGTAAATATTATGCACAATAAAGATAACCATTTCTGAAAGTTTCATCTTTTTATCAGTAATCTGTAAAGCGGGGAGGGCCCAAACAGTTTTTGTCTTATCAGTTTGTAGACGGTCCCCTAATTTCCCTCAGGACCGAATCTTCAATGTAAAATGTGAGTTACAATCCATTCTTCACATGGTCGAAGTTTAACCTTTCCGGAAAAATTCTAAAAAATGTGAAAATCTGAAAGTGTCCGGATACTTTTGGGCATATAGTGTATTAATACATACTCTTAAAAAGAGAATTTAAAATAACTTATTTAAAGATACTTTCTGAAACGATAACAGTAGAATGGTCAAACATATTTATATGTACATTAGATAAATTAAGAATAACAGAGATTGCCTCAAGAGTTCTAAAAAAATCAATGCACAGAATCCTAGGAAAATAATTTATGACGAAACAGGATCAAGGACAAAAGGAGCACCATCCATAGATGTTCAATTTTCTTTTAGAGTTTATAGTAGGGTGGTAATGGCAAAATCAGATTGCAGCGTCTAAGCATTCTAATCGTATTTGTCTCTATGAACTCCACAGGGATCTTCAGTCTTCTTCTAGCATCTAGATTTCAGACCAGATTTCGAAGCCATAGAAGTTTATGTATTGTTGAAGGAGTTTTGAAATGAAAGGAAAGGGTAAGAGGACAGGCAGAGGAATGGAGTGCCTACGTCATCGCATGCAAAGTTTCTCGAAACAGCCAATCCGAATCTTTTGAAGTAGCTAGGGAATGGGACATGTCCAGTTACGAATTGAATTTCGTTCCTGGCCCATTGCTTAGAGATCACAGCGACCTTCATTAAGTCGTCGAAAGTGTGAAGGCTAGTTGTTCCTTCTTCCCATTCCCTCCGCCAGGATTCTAGAGACAACTGTGCTAGCGTTTCCTTCAAGAAACTAAAAGGTTTTTGTAGATTAAAAGTAATTCCTTCTATCATAGCTCATTTTGCCAATTAATCAGCCTTTTCGTTTCCTAAATGGCCATTATGAGCTTTAATCCAGTTTATGGTTATACAATAGAACCCCGCTAATCCGAAATTCAGATTAATCCGAATTAATTTTATTTTCGAAAATTATATGTAATTGAAAAGATTACCTGAAAATATTTAATTATATATACTAAAAACAAAAAGTACTTTTTCATCATGCATAATTTTGTGCACATTGAAGAAACAAATGAAATAATTCAAGCATCCCATTTACATTTAATAAAAACACATTACATTAACACATCACATACACATTTACCTAAACGATCTTTTGAGGTGAAGAAATTTGTCAGATTTGTCTGACGAAGTTATGTTATTCTCGATGTGGAAGCAATATTATGCCGAAGTCTCATAAACATAATGTCTGTTGATGTCGCATTTCACTCTGCTCTATACATCGCAGTGCTATTTCTAGCGCATTTGCAGCATCAGAATGGGAATTATTCCATTACTCTAATGAAAAGGGGTTATTATTAATATATAAATATTCTCTTTCTATTGCTTTTCTTTCTAAGAAATCAAGAGATAGTAGTACTGAGTACTTATAACTTACATTCTTTCAGCACAAATCTTTTCCTTTTCTATTTTTATAGGAATTACGAGTAATCGGAATTTTTTGTAATCCGAACAGGCACAGGTCCCAATTAGTTCAGATTAGCGGGGTTCTACTGTATTTGAATTTTGGGAAAGCATAGAATGAACGGTTTTAGCTGTTGTTGGTAGTTTTAAGTGATATGATGGCAAGGAGACTGGACTTGCTGTCTCACCAAATGTTGGAAACAACGCTTTGTTCGATTTCCCAGATCATAGCTTCGTGTATTGTCAACAGCAATACACGAAGATACAGCAATACACATGCCTGGAATACGCTGGTCTCTGGTTGAAGTTCGGACATCCAACATGAAACTGTGTATTGTCCAGCAGAGCTACGAAGGCGCTACCTGCGTTACCCTCCATTTTTGAGCTATCTGAATATATATATGGAGCCTTAAATATACATTTTAAAAGAGGAAAATGATATCCATTTGTTATCAGAGAAAGGCTTAGATGAAAGAATGAATATGTGATTCTATGACTGGGACAGAAAGGGTTAAAAACTCTTAGGATCTCTACTCAATATAAAATTAAAAATTCATATTTTAAATGTATGGGGCTTATCTAGAAGTGATTTGCTCCTGATTGAACTCGTTTTTAATGAGTGAATAAATTAATTTCAGCAAATTGTTGATAATGTTTCGTTTATTTTTGCTGTGTTTTAATTAATGTTTTTGAAGTCATATGTTTTCGAAACTTACACTGTATGGATTCAAATTAATATCTCTCACTGTTATAAATGATCATCAAATATATTTCAAGACAAGTAAACAAAGTATTTCGAAAACAATTTTTTCAGAATCTCTAAACATTTCTGAGAAATTATTTACACATGTTTTTCAAAAAGACTTTAAAATAACGAATACTTTGAAATGTGTAGAACGAGTTTTAAGAGAATGTGACATCATTTGTGGTCATTAAATTTAAGGAAAAATCATAAGAGAACATTTTTGTTAATTATTTTATTCAACATACATTGTAAAGTAGTATTCTTCTAGACAAACAGTTAGTTAAACTTACAGATTTTGCTAAAGATTTTTATTAATAATATTGCTGCGAATTAATATATTGTTTACTTGCAACCGTTTAAATTTCAAATAAAGAAACTGGTTGATAAAATTATGTAATTTTACTTTGCAACAGCCATTTTCAGCTATAGAAAAATGAAATTTCCAATTAAATTTTTTAATGAATTGTAGGCATGCTATAAACACATTCTTACGCGTTATTCATTGACAGCCTCTAGTGAAGCAGAAATAGAATTGTGGGTCGTAGAATACGTATTTGCCTAATTGGCAATAAATATATACGTAACATGTGGTGCAGTTGTAAATTATATACAGGTTTATTAGGTTAGGTTAGGTTAGGTTATATTAACGTCCCGTTTTGAAGCAACACGAGGGCTATTTAGGGACGGACCTCGTAATTTTGAACCGCGGTCAGATGACGAGGACGACACCTGAGCTGGCACCCCCCTCTCCAAACTTCCGCGCCACACCAACGGGAGGACGTTTGGCCACTACGTATGATTTAGCGTGCAACAGGCCCCATACACGGCGGATCTTCAGTGGAATCGGGTTTCGAACCTGCGACCCTCCGGTCCCGAGGTCGAGACCTTACCACTAGGCCACCGCGGCCTCCCAGGTTTATTAGGAACTCTTCAAATGTAAAGGAAGTGAACCTAAAATCGGACAGCATCTGTATTAATATATAGAAAGCGGGAAAAATATTTACTAGTACAGCATGTGTTCAGAAAACAGTGTAAATGTTAATTGATTTCAAATTCCACAGTTTATTTGAAGGAGTCTGCGTTTCGTCTAAGATTTATAGTCAGATGAATTTCAGTTATAGAACGGTTGAGAAATATAGAGTAAAAATTACTTAATATGTATATGCATCACTTATACCCAAAGAACATTTTCCAAATAAGTTTTTGATGGATTTTAAAAATAAATTTGTCTTGTTCGCTTGCAGTAAGTCTTAGCCTTTATAAATGCTATTTCCTTTGTACTAGCCATATCTACGAAATATTTAAAATAACCGTTTTAAATTTATTGAATATACGATTTTTTTTCATAAGTGATGCATACGTAATTTATAGTTTGTTGTTGTTGTTTAATTTACGGAGTGCTGAAAAATGAAAACACTCTCAAACCTCCCTCTCAATTTTCTATAAGTCAGTTTTCCAATTCCTGAATAGATTAAGAACATTAAGATACGTGAAGTAAAATAGAGTTTAAAATTTCTCTCTCAAAGTAAGAAAGAAAAATATTTATTAGTTCCGAAATAGGAAGTCAAATATTGACTTGGAAGTGGTTTCTTTCCCTGCCTCACGCAGTCACTCTACAACAATCTTCGATTAATCAATAAGAGGCGAATAGTTTTTTTCGATAGAGGATTTGTTTCTTACTCTCTCGTATACGAAGTATACAAAGAGAAAGTATTGTAATCGTCAAAAAATTCGAACTCGAGATTTGACGTATCTCCACGTTTGAGACCTCCCTGAGAAAAACACAATTTTGGAATTATGTCTGTCTGTGTGTCTTTGAACACGATAACTCGAAAACTATTAGAGATACGGCGATGAAATTTAGTATGTTGTCTTTACACATAATTTGTAGGTTTCTATCAAATTGTGGACAAAATCCGTTCACTAGAAGTCTGTCTGTCTGTCCGCGGTCATGTGAACACTATAACTCAAAAACTTGAATAGCTAGATGGTTTCAATTTGGTACACAGTTTTATCATCACGAATATAGGTCCGTATCAAATTTTGGACCAAATCTGTCAAAGGGGTGATTGTCTGCCGGACTGTATAATCGCACACTTGTAAAAATTATATCTTCTAAACCCTTTGGCTTAGATAATTGAAAATTAGTATGACGGTTGATAACATTAATTATAGATCTGTAAAATGACGTTTCAATCGGTTAAAAAAGGACATTCAAATTGATTAATTAATTTTTCTAATCCAATTCTCCATACGCATGCGTACTGGTAGCAATCTCTGTGCACGCCGAAGGATTACGTCACTTTTTTCTTGAGCCAGCAAGAGTGGAAGTGTGTGATTAGATGCGTTTTAATCTGCAAGCGTCTCTTTGAATTTGATTTTTTACCTAAATATTTTACAATCACTATAATTAACAATGGAAACCTTCTGATAGTCATTGGATTCTGGGTTACAGTAGGTTCGAATAGTGACGTAATCCTTCGGCGTGCACAGAGATTGCTACCAGTACGCATGCGTATGGAGAATTGGATTAGAAAAATTAATTAATCAATTTGAATGTCCTTTTTTAACCGATTGAAACGTCATTTTACAGATCTATAATTAATGTTATCAACCGTCATAC
>BGPR01007777.1:11049-68682 GCA_013235015.1 Araneus ventricosus | reverse complement strand
TGTGTATACTACTTCATATTATTACATCGAAAAAGTTCTAGGTGAATCACTTTACTATATCTTAAGATATCAACATAAATTGAAAATTTTACTTTAATAGTGGAGGCTCAAAATTTCTTTTCCTTATAATTTCGAAACCAATAAAGTTTGAATCATAAAATTTGGTAATGGAGCATAACGTTTGATGCAATTTTGAAACCCGAAGAAAACATTTGGAGTTGCAATTGGAAATTGTGAAGTTATTGCAATTATAAATATGTAGGTGGACCCTAAATAAATGTTTAGAAATGGAATCGTTCAGTAGACGTTGTTCACTGAAATTTGGTACCTTTTCTTTTCACTTGCGATGAACGATGGCAGGATAATATTTGGAGGTTCGTTTTTTTCTGTACGAATGTTAAAAGAATTAACTATAAATATTTGCTATACTTATTAACTATAATAATTAAGAATTTGGTTTGCTTTCCATTTGCTTTCTTTTTCATTATGTTCCATTAGACAGCCATGTTTATATTTAGAACGAGAAATCAGCGCCCTTACACGCTCGACGCTCTTTGCAATGGCACAGGCTGCACACCCCTGGTCCCGCTATGTTAAGAATTTCAAATAAGAAAAAAAGCTAAAATTCAATTGGATCTCGTAATTAAATTGATTTAATTAATGAATTCAATTTTTTTTCTTTTAAAAATTATAGTTATAAATCATTTAGAATGGCGAAGGCGAGAAGACAACGAGGTCCTATCATGTGGGAGGCCTTAGACAATCGTGTCAGAAGAGCTTAGCTCCACTGAAATACTGAGTGGCTTAATTATTTGCTTTGCTTAAATATTAAGTGCCAGTGCCGAAGTATTTCTTCTCAGTCTTAATGTTCTAAAGTAAGGATTGGGAAAATGCGGCCTTCTTGAATTTCTTATGCGGCCTTACCAGTCATATGCAGTTTGCGTTGAAAAGTATAATTGTCTGCAACATAATAATCATTACAGAACCATTACCCTTTAGATTCTGCTAGTGATGAATTTTGCCGATCTGTCGAAATTTTATGAGGTATTTCTGTGTAAAATGGCTCTCCGCCAGTGGTGTAGTTGCGAAATATACATTGCCGGGACACTAGAAGAATTGCCAGAACGCTCTAACCTGGGCGACGGAAATCGCGCTGTTTCAAGGACGTTTTCACAATTTTTTCTTATTTATTTCTCATGAAAATAAACTGTGCCAGAAAGGATTTCCGCCCCCACTACACCCCAGTTCTAATGAATAATGATTTTCCTTTTCCTAGTCTAAGACAGGTTATTTGACAATACAGAAACAGTGTACTTCGAGCTTTCCACCGACGAATGACACAGCTCGTGTTCCTATGCGTCATTCGGATTACTTTCTGTTTGCCTTGCACAACAATCAGCAGTAAACAATTTTTTACCTCGGGTGCGCTGACTTTTCGCTTTCAGAACGAAAAGAGAGAGTTGTGTGCATCGATTCTTTTTCTTCTTCGCGTCTCGTTTAGGTACAGTCGCGGAACAAATAAAAGTATCTACCACGCATTATTTTTCCATCGTTCATCGCGTATTAAAACAAAAGGTACCAATTTTCAGAAAATAAGATCTAGTAATAGGTTTATGTTTAAAATTTCAAAAAGGGTTCATATACATATTTATAATAGCACTAACTTTAAAATTTTCAATAGAAACACACATTTTTCTTAAAATATTTCGAAACTAAAAAGAAATTTATGCTGGAAAACCAAGTTTCATCATCTCAGCAAATTTTTTTCGCAATTTTAAGTACATGGAGTATGAAGTTTCTAATGTTAAAGAAAATTTTGCTTTTTTATTGATATCTTGAGAAATAATATAATTATTGACCTGTATTTTTTAATGTAATACTATGAATTATTCTACACATTTTACATTTTCACTTTTTATTTTAAAATAATTTTGAGTACATGAAATATTTTATCAAAATTGAAGTTAAAAATTTTTGAATAGCAGCACTTATAAATTTTAACAATAATAGAAGCAGATGGACATTTGACAAGCCCATGCAAAATTTCAGCACACTCGTACGAGAAGTTTTGAAGTCACATTAAATTTTAGATTTTCGCTGTAAAACGATGCATTTAAAGAGCCGCCATATATTTCGAAAACGTTTTCGTTACTAAATATAATCATTTCACCACTCTATTTTATAAAACTTAAATATGTAAACATTTAACTATTTATATATATTAATTAAAATTTTTATAATCAAGTCTTAAATCTTTTAGCTCATCACAGGAGAAAATGCATTAAAATTCAAAGAAATAAGATGTTTTAACCGTTTTGGTTTAAATTCAAGATACGTGTTCAATTTTCGACTTCATAAAATTTTAAAGCGATAACAAAATTAGAAAGTTGGATGGAGGGATATTAATTCTTAGATTGCAATTTTGGGAAGAAAACTGACTATTTTTTTAAAACGTTTCTTAAAATTAATGAAATAACGTTAGACGTTCGAAGGAAATCTCATTATAAAAACATTTGTTTATTCTTTCTGACGATGCATCTATTTTTCTTCCTACGATTATCAAAAGCTTTTTTATTGAAAAATTATCGTGAACAACTACCCAAAATAACACCAAATATTAAATAAAATGGATTAACCTGAATGCAAAATTATTGTTAACGAAAATTGTAAATGATTTCGAATAAAGTTGAGACATTTTATATTATAGTGATTCAGATCAAATAATCAGTCGTGTTTATAAATTTTGTAACACTTTTTAAATATAAATATATATTTTTTTATATTTTTAAAATCTCTTGATCTCCGAACCAAAAAGTATTATGACCTTTTTATTTATAGCTCGGAGTTTTATATCTTGGCCGGTTACAAATTATTTTTATCGCTTGATATGGTTGAATTATCAAAACTGCGACAACAAATGCGAAGATACATTGCTATGATTGGATATATTTCAATAATATCAGATTTACGGACAGTGGTTTTCGCAAAAATACAAATATGAGACATTAACCTGAAATTTTATTTTTAAATATTTCACTTAAAATATAGTGTAGTAAACAAAAAATTATTGCTGTGATATATATATATTATTTAAAATATCATTTTAAACGTATCTAAATAATATTTTTTCATTTTGTTGATGCCTAATAAAATTTAAATGGCAGGAACAAACTGGAAGTATGAAATAGTAAATGACGAATAAAATAAAACATATCCGCAATGAAATTCGTCTGGTAAGTTTGAATTGATAATTACAGGAAAAAAATCCCTTTCGGCAAGCGGGACGGAAAAGGTAGATTCTTTTACGTTAATGCTACAAATGTAATGAGATATTCCGCATTCATCAATACAGACATAGCCAATGACTTTATTTTTCCACACATTGCAATATTTACTTCGTGCTTTTGTTTTCATGACATTTAATTTTTTACTTTATCAAGGTTCTATCATTTTACTCAAAAGGATAAGCTAAGTTTATTGGTCAATACATTGCTTCAATTTTTGTTATATCCTAACACATAATCATTCAAAAGGAAGAAGGCATAAAGAAATAAACATTCCAGCAGTACAAATTCCTTCTAGATAGCATTAATCCATCTGAAACAGTAGCAAGAAATTAACACTTGAAACGGCTGAAGAAAGACTCTAGATTTAGAAATTAATTTATTTTATCTAGGTTACCATGTAATTGTGTGAACACTACTTTGTCATAATTTCACACGAAATCATTTAAACACTACTAGAATAGGCTCATTTAGAGAACTCCCTGGTTACAGAGATAGTAGTTGCTAACATCTTAACCCACTCAGCGCCAAACCCGAAATATCTCGCGAACTTTTTTCATCTCAAGCGGCAGTCCATGAGATAACTCGCAAACTTTTCTGCATCTCTAGCGGCAAGCCCGGGTATTCTCGGGCTATTGGAATTTCCTTTCCCCTAGGACCACATACATACTAGTAATTGGAGGGATGGCCTGTCCATTGTGTTTTTCATCCGGCAGTTGGAAGAAGATGGATTGTAAGATTCTGTTTGGGCTTTCTGACTTCTGTGCAAGACGCATACGTTTCCCTTATCGGAATTTTCTGCTAGTTCTTTGAAATAGTAATAACAGCTTTCCAGCTTTTATTGGCGGGAGAGAACGTGAGGATCGGTACTATATTTTTTGCAATAGCTATGTTACTGTTCTATAAAGTGTAAAATGGCGGATGACAAAATAGTTATTTTCGAGACTCCGCTAGAAAAATACGGAAATAAAAATAAAAATCTGCCTTCCGCTGACAAAAATATTTTCAGTTTCCTAGATAATTGCCTGTTTTTATTTCTAAAGCAGGTTTTAGAACTATTTATCATGACGAAATTCTTCTATTAGAATTTTACAGAATTATTAGGTACCCTCCTGTTAAAGCCATACCATGTTTTTAACAACGAGAAACTGCATCTCTCGTACTTTTAACGTTGCATTATAATTAAGACTTAAATCAGAAAAATTAGAAATTAAAATAGTTATAACGTGGATTTATTATATATATATATAACTCATATGAAGTCTTGGAAGGAGCAGAGATTAACAAAACGAGTGTCAGTTTAATAAAATGTTTCTGTAACCCAAAAATAATAGAAGCTACAACTTCCGAACAAAGGTTTTGTAGCCTTCCGATGGCTTAGTTTGGTTTATTCAAACTAACTTAGCGCAAGAAAATTTATTTTGTGGTTCTTATCACGCGACAGAAGATGGTAAAGGCAACAAATTATAGCAGAAAATCTAGCAGTTATTGTATGACCTAAATAAAAATTATTTCAAGGGAACTACTGTATAAATATGTAGTAAGATTAAGATAAAATAGTTATAAAACATGCGATAACTGTTTTCATAGCATTCTGATTTTCAAGACAACCATTAGAGAGTGAAATCACAACTGGAACAAAATTCAAAAATTAATCTTACATTTACATATACTGGATTTGCGCACTCTCAACTTTACAAACCTAATTAGAGAAAATCTTTTTAAAATTAGTTTTCAACGTATGCGTTGCCGCTTATAAAATTTTGGGATTGAATATTTTAAAGTTTATTGCTAAATTAATACAATCTTTATAAACCTTAAAAAAAATACTTTTATCTTTTTAAAAGTTTCTTTTTCCGCCCTGAAATCCAAAATAAATGTATTGAAGATTGCTTAAATAGCTTGATGAATGTTCCGAATATTTTTTCAAAGAGAATTAGGGAGGCCAAAAAATCTGGATATATAAAAATACCCAAAATACCGAATATGTGGTAGTAATACCGACAAATCAAGGTTGAGAAAGAGCACTTGAAGTCGACCGCATCTAAAATTTTCTCAGAAAGGGTAGAGCACAGCACATGCAATAGCAGAAAGGAGAAAGTCTTCAAACAATTTTTTTAAAAACAATTGTGTTTCATTTTCTGTGTGTTGTTCTGATTTCAAAGTAGAGCATTAGTTAGTGAGAGACAAGTAATCTCCTCTCTTTTAGCGTTTTCCGTCTTCAAATCAAATGTATAGAGCGGATGAGCTCATGAATGTTTAATAAAATCTATTGGTTTACCGCTTAAATGAGAAAAATAGTAATAGCACATTGTAATTTTTGCTGCTGTGGACCATATATCGGGAAAAATCGAAATGTTAGATTGAAATATCACTGTTGTTGATTAATTCGAAAAAATATATTACCTCAAAATCCATCAAACTATCAAATATCTGATTATTATTATTTATTTTTTTGGTAAACTATACATCTCGATTTTTTTATTTATCATTTCGCCACATTTGGGAGAAAATCAAGTTTGAATGCTCTTATTTCCGTAAAATCAGTTTTTGAAAGCTTTCGAGGCTAATTTTATCTGATGAGACAGAATTAGTTTCTATGATGCAAATGGAGAGCAAATAACCAAATATTTCAACAACAAATCGTGCAGTTCACAATTTTACCTATTATAAAATGTTATTTTTATTATTCTTCATTTGAGCCATTTCTTTATTTATCCATTGATTGAATGCCACTTAATATAAAATGAAAGCAATGAAAATGTCTTATTAAGAAGTTATAGCTTATCAATTTTTTTCTAATAGGCAGAATTTGACAGTGAATAATACTAGTACAAATTTTTTATTCGAATTCTTTTAGTTACGTATGCATTAAAAAAAATTTAACAGTCAATTTATTTCTTAAATTTTTTACCTCAGCAAAACATTGAGAGGGACTTATAAAGTAGTCCCCCTCCCTTCCGACTACGCTTACGGTATCGTGATTAGTACATGAATAAGACACAAAATTATTTTGAAGATTATAAAAATCAACGGGTCGTGTGCAACGCCGGACATGAAATGCTAGTTATATATAAAATAATATAGCGAATCCACTGTAGTTGAAAATAATATTTATTTATGGTATTTATTTAATGCATTTATGCTGTAATTTGATGTTGATACAACCTGAGATTTTAATAACAAATTTTACTTGAAACCAGTTATTGTAATTTGATGTTGGGCACATTAATTTTAAGACATTTTCAATTATAGCACATTGTGTTTAGTGAAACATGTCCCATGAGGATTCAACGCCACTAAACTCAAACCGACCAACCTTATTTCTGGCTAATGTAAAAATGTCTATGCGCATTTCAAACATCCAAAGTGAAAATAAAATTTTTATTTAAATTCTTCAATGAAACTTTTAAAATCATTGTAGCTATTAAAGAAATGATTTTAACAAAGATTTAAAAACATGTCAGAAGAAAACGTGATAAACAATAGCGGTTTTAGAGTAAAGGAAAATATAAATGCAAGTTACCAAACGAGTTAAATTAGCTCAAATACTTTGAATGTAATATTGTGATTCTAACTAGAAAGCAGAATTCAAAGATTATTTTATAACGATAACTCTGAGTGCATAGACGTTGAGTATATTTCTTTGACACACGCAAATATGAAAAATGCAGTTAATTTAATTCTGCAATGAGCTAAGATACTTATATATCGTAAATTATTGCCAAAATTTAATAATGTTGAAAATAGTATCTAACGCAAATTCCAAAAACAAAAAGAGAACGTGCTAATATAACTGAATTCAATACTGATACAAAATACTTGGTGAAATTAACAGATCATACAATATTATATGACCAGACTTCTAATGAATGGCAAACTAATGAAACTATTATCATAATTGTTTGTACAAGACAATGAAGTTGTACACTTTGACTCTAGATAAGCAAATATCAAGTAATATAAAAATATGGTATTTATTGAAAAACACTAGTTGTTACAATGAGAAAAGAACTAAAGGATCACCCTATTCATTCCACAGGAATGGTAGCATTTACTTATCTGCTTCTTTCTATTATTTAACACTTTTTAAAAAGAGTAGCATTGCATAACATCGTAGAATATTGAATGTTTATTCGTTATTACGAACACTTTTTGGTATTATTTGATTTCTTGAGAACAATTTGAATATCTACAATCTTATGGAAAACAATTTTGGAGCTATAAAAATTTTGTATTTTATGCCAAAATGAATTGTTTTACGGTTTACGCAAAAATACTGTTTGGCGCCTTAGATCCGTGTTCTGGCACCATCCGTTCCTTCTTCAAATATCCCGTGTTTAGAAAGTTGTTTGTAGTTACTTGTATGCAGATTGTGTGGTTCGTTTATTTTAGATTAATATTGTTAAAAAATTACAAGTGAGTAGGTGATTCTTGGAAGCTGTTTAGTTGAATTTGGATTTGCAGAGTTTGTTTATTTAAATTGGAAACAATACATTTGTACGCTTTCAGTAAATTTAAAAACGTAAAAATAATTATTTTTGATGAATTATTTATTTATAAATAACGGAGATATGTTCATTCGAGTGCATCAACATTTTAGAATAGGAATTGAGGAATAACTTTTTAGATATTTCATCAGTTTTGTTTAAACGATTGTTTAAAGCATGGCTATTTGTTTAATTTAACATATCCGCCTAATCTAGCTACAGTGCGTTACATCAATGCAAAACATGTTTAAAACTATGTACGCGTTACATTCGCAAGGCTCATATCTTATAAAAAAACGTTTCCTAGGGCATAGAAACCAAAATTTAATTTTTACTGCTTATAATATTGCATACTATGTAGTATATGTTTACTTATCAAATGCATAAATAGTATCAAAACTTAAATTAATTACATTTGCTAAAAGTGCACTTTAAATAGTGTGTTTACGTTTTGAAATGCGTTTTTGTAACAATATAAATGAGCACATAAGGGAGTAGAACAGTATTCTTCTTACGTATCCATTTTGACAAATGTAATTTTAAAAAAACTTGATTGTTAAACTTCAATGCATAAACATGGCTTCAGATTTTTCTTCTAATTTTGTTTTTTATTTTTCCATGACATGATAAAAGGAGAAAGGAATGAGAAAAGTCCTTGCACGGAGAAAATTTTAAAGCAACCAATTCAACCAAGATTTGTTCAAAACATTTCGAATAGGAATTTTTTAATCTTTTGCATTACTTCGGAAATATTTCAAGTCAGAAAAGTAGCAAAAATTTCCAAGTCGATGCCTGAATAATCACAAACGCAGTATTTGTAACAAATTTAGAATAATTCCTTTGTTCTGCTTATTGGGTTAATAAAATGAAAGCTGTTTGCGTTACGCAGGCGAAGATATCGCCAAGATTGTTTGCGTTTCATGGTGATATGAAGCTAAATGTGGTTTAACCGTGAGTATAAACGCGAAGTAACTCGTACAACGTAAGTGCCAACCGTTTCCTTTCCCCTTAAAGTGAAGCCCGCAGTAGTATAAATCACTGTCAAATCTCTGCTTTGAGATCATAGAACCCTCTAACCGCAAACAGAGGAGGGATGTTCATTATTAAAAATTGCTGCCGTTTGCTAGTACAACTGAGTTTTAAGGAACCATAAAATAAATAATCGGATTGTAAAACAGGATGCTGGGTAAACATTTCGTAACATAAATAAATTTCTCAACAAAAAATAACCCAAGATATTAATTTTGTTTCACTGACCATTAAAAGACCGGAAGATATTAGACTTTCTGTGTTCACGATATAAAGAGAGCTGTCTATGCATTTACATGGTAAAGCTCGCTGTTGGCGTTTAAATGTCGGTGGCAGTACGTAAGCTTATTTCGATCTTTAAAAAACATCTTAAAAGTTACCTTGTATTTTTTACAACCGATAAATAGTAGATTCAGTACAAAACTCTGCGAAAATGAAATTTTCTTCAAAAAATTTGATTTTGATCCACATGTATTACATAACTAAGTGAAAGTTAGATGTTACTTTTTTTTTAATTATATGGTGAAAATAGAAAATTTAATGTAACTCAAAAACTCCTTTTTCGAATAAGCTAAAATTTTGCCTAGACATATAAAATAGCTTTCTGCATCGATTAATGTTAAAATGTTGTGTTGATGCTTTTAAAAAATTTTTAAATATCAAATTTAATAAAATATTTCCTGTGTTTTAAATATTTTTAAATAAAAATAAATAAGTGCAGAATGTGTATACTACTTCATATTATTACATCGAAAAAGTTCTAGTTGAATAACTTTACTATATCTTAAGATATCAACATAAATTGAAAATTTTACTTTAATATTGGAGGCTCAAAATTTCTTTTCCTTATAATTTCAAAACCAATAAAGTGTAAATCATAAAATTTGGTAATGGAGCATAACGTTTGATGCAATTTTGAAATCCGAAGAAAACATTTGGAGTTGCAATTGGAAATTGTGAAGTTAGTGCAATTATAAATATGTAGGTGGACACTAAATAAATGTTTAGAAATGGAATAGTTTAGTAGACGTCGTTCACTGAAATTTGGTACCTTTTGTTTTCACTTGCGATGGACGATGGCAGGATAATATTTGGAGGTTCGTTTTTTCCGCGACTTTAACTATAAATATTTGCTATACTTATTAATTATAATAATTGAGAATCCGGTTTGCTTTCCATTGGCTTTCTTTTTTATTATGTTCCAGTCGAGATCCATGTTTATATTTAGAACGAGAAATCAGCGCCCTTACACGCTCGACGCCCTCTGCAGCTTCACAGGCTGCACACCCCTGGTCCCGCTATGTTAAGAATTTCAAATAAGAAAAAAAGCTAAAATTCAAATGGATTCATTAATTAAATTGTTTTAATTATTGAATTCATTTTTTTCTTTTAAAAATAATAATAATAAATAATTTAGAATGGCGAAGGCGAGAAGACAACGAGGTCCTATCATGTGGGAGGCCTTAGACAATCGTGTCAGAAGAGCTTAGCTCCACTGAAATATTGAGTGGCTTAATTATTTGCTTGGCTTAAATATTGAGTGCCAGTGCCGAAGTATTTCTTCTCAGCCTTAATGTTCTAAAGAAAGGATTGGGAAAATGCGGCCTTCTTGAATTTCTTATGCGGCCTTACCAGTCATATGCAGTTTGCATTGAAAAGTATAATTGTCTGCAACATAATAATGATTACAGAACCATTACCTTTCAGATTCTGCTAGTGATGAATTTTGCCGAACTGTCGAAATTTTATGAGGTATTTCTGTGTAAAAAGGCTCTCCATCAGTGGTGTATTCTCAAAATAAGCAGTGCCGGGACACTCTAGAAGAAGTTCAGGAACGCTCTAACCTGGTCGACAAAAATCGCGCTGTTTCAAGGACGTTTTCACAATTTTTTCTTATTTATTTCTTATGAAAAAAACAGTGCTGGATCGGCGTTCCGCACCCACTACACCCCTGTTCTAATGAATAATGATTTTCCTTTTCCTAGTTAAAGACAGGTTATTTGACAATACAGAAACGGGTGTACTTCAAGCTTTCCACACCGACGAGTGACACAGCTCGTGTTTCTACGCGTCATTCGGAATACTTTCTGTTCGACTTCCACAACAATCAGCAGTAAACAATTTTCAAACTCGGGTGTGCTGCCCTTTCGCTCCTAGAACGAAAAGAGAAAGTTGTGTGCATCGATTCTTTTTCTCCTTCGCGTCTCGTTTAGTTACAGTCGCAGAATAACAAAAAGGATCGACCCCGTATTATTTTGTCATCGTTCGTCTCGTATTAAAACAAAGGGTACCAATTTTTAGGAAATAAGATCTAGTAATAGGTTTCATGTTTAAAATTTCCATAGAGGGTCATATACATATTTATAATAGCACTAACTTTAAAATTTCCAACAGAAACACACATTTCTCTTAAAATATTTCGAAACTAACTAAAAATTTGCTGGAAAACAATCATCATCTCAGTTATTTTTGTTTCGCAATTTTAAACACATGGAATTTAGAGTTCCTAATGTTAAAGTAAAATTTGAAATTTTTATTGATATCATGAGAAATAATATAATTATTTACCTAGAATTTTTTTATGTAATAGTATGAATTATTCTGCACATTTTACATTTTCACTTTTTATTTTAAAATAGTTGTGAGTACATGAAATATTGTATCAAAATTGCTGTTAAAATTTTTGAATAGCAACACTTATAAATTTTAACCGAAATCGAAAAAAAGATGGCTATTTGATAAGCCTATGCAAAATTTCAGCATGTACGGACAAAAAGTTTTCAAGTCGCATTAAATTATGAATTTTCGCTGTAAAACCATGCACTTAAGGGAGGGTCATATAATTCGAAAACGTTTTCATTATTAAATATAATCATTGCACCACTTTATTTTTCAAAAATTAATTATGTAAACATTTGACTATTTACATATACAAGTTAAAATTTTTAAAATTAAATCCTAAATCTTTTAGCTCGTCACGGGAGAAAATTAATTAAAATTCAAGGAAATAAGATATTTTAACCGTTATAGGTTAGAATTCAAGACACATATATATTTATTTATGACCTCATGAAATTTGAAAGCGATAACAAAATTAGAACGTCGGATGGAGGGATATTAGTTTTTAGGTTGCAATTTTGGGAAGACTGACTATTCTTAAAACGTTGCTTAAAATAAGGAAACAACTTTAGACGTTCGAACAAATCTCATTAGAAAGAAATTTGCTTAATCTTTCTCATTATAAATCTCTTTTTCTTCCTACGAATATCAAAAGCTATTTTATTGAGAAATTTGCGTGAGCAATTACCCAAAATATTAAATAAAACAGGTTAACCTGAATGCAGAATTATTGTTAACGAAAATTGCAAATGATTTCGAAAAAAGATGAGACATTTCAGATTATAGTGATTCAGA
Organism: Araneus ventricosus; assembly: GCA_013235015.1. NCBI lineage: Eukaryota > Metazoa > Arthropoda > Arachnida > Araneae > Araneidae > Araneus > Araneus ventricosus. Next base: position 56,465 of record BGPR01007777.1, on the reverse strand, counting down.
TCAAATAATTAGTAGAGTTTATAAATTTTGTACCACTTTTTAAATATAAATATATTGTTTTTATACTTTTAAAATCTCTGTATCTTGAACCCAAAAAATATTAGGACTCCTTTTATTTATAGCTCGGATTTCTATCACTTGATATGGTTGAATTATCAAAACTTGAGAGTTAAAGATGTGAAGATACATTGCTAGGATTGGATGAATTTAAATAATGTCAGATTCACTGACAGCGGTTTTTGCAAAAATACAAATATGAGACATGTGAATTTTGTAACTAATATTCTTAAATAGTTACATAAAGTAAAAGTGTGTTCTATTTTTCCACTAAAAATCGAGTTTTCGTAATTTCCCTTAAAGTTAGCACGTGTATCCGGTTTTTCCTGATCAATGTGGTAAAATTGGGTGGCATTACTTTTTATATAAAAAATCATTGATGAAAAAAGTAATGAAACTATAGTTTTTCAGGAATGATACGGCGTACCCCGTTAAATAATAAATAATTTTAAAATATTTGACAATCTCTATGTCGAATAGTTTAGCTCGAACAGGCCTTGAGTATAGCTACATGGTTTTACCCCGCTTTCACAAACAGTGAAGTAGCAACCTGATGTCAAGGAGAAATAGAAGCCCCAGGCGCAAATATTAGGGGGTGCCTTGGAGTCAAAACATTGCTGCGTTTATGTCACTTTTTAACCCACTGTTCAACGGTATCCTACATTGAAGAAAACCGAGTATCCGTTTTTGACAACTTCTTTATGGCAGACATTCGATACAATTCTAAGAGTTTGATGTCAAGACCAATGACCCAAATTCCATCTATCTAGCTTTGTGCCGTTTCTGGATATGTTGTTCACATTTGCATGTAATGATTTAAGCTTTGAACTTTCTTTAAATTAATTCTTTTTAACGTCACTTCATTTTTAATTACTTCTACTTCAGTCTTAGCGAACCACACTTCTAGTTTAGCTTCCAAAGTCACAAATGTTTTCGGGGAGTCCCCTTCTACCAAGTATTTAAGCTCCCTGTGTATTGCTGACGGCCTCTTTCTCTAACCATATAAGTCGTTAAGTAAGGCGCGCCTTTTTTGACATTTTGTCCGTTAATTCTTCATTTCTGGTCACCGGATGATGTTTAAAACATGATTACGTTATTTATTTGAAATAACCTGCATTAACACCTTTAAAATGTATAAATAAAAGTTATATCAACTACTGCGGTTTTTATTTAAGATGCTTATTTTCACCTCGCCTAAAGAATGATGTTATATGCAAGAATAGACAAACCAACAGAAATTTAACCAGTCCGAATTTTGATAATAGATTCCAGTGACAAAATCGTATGCCAAATTCTGTCCATCCAGTTTGCTGCATCTTCTCGCGTGTATGTGAGTTATAATGCTCATATTCACACGAGCAGGTCGACGGATTTAAAATTTAATACAAATCTACCATCTTGGTGTGAAGATCAAGCATATAAAATTTCTTTCCTCTAGATAGCACTTTTTTGAGTCATCTTGTTCACAAGCAAACAGACATATATCCGAAAATTGTTCGTTTCGAAGTCAGTGTGGTCTAAAAAGCGGAGAGTCATTAAAACATCAAATTCTTATTTTGAATACATGATTCCAATACTTTCTCTTTCATACTACGTATCCGGAAACCGAGTTACTCCCACCCTGTCTTGGCATTTAGGGGCAACTGAAGAATGGTCGCTTCGACAGATCGGACACTGAGGTCGGAATCCTAATGGCCATCACCAGTCACGGTCTTTCCCTTCCGGAAGGAGGAGCGTTCCATCATCTGTGGAGGGAACTCAACCCACACAATTACTATACCCACCAACAAAGCGAGAACCAGCTAACTTATCCTGCAACTTCTCATTCACTAGCTAGCGGTGCCCACAAATGGGGGTTATTACTAAGTACACGAGGAAGTAAAAAGCATCTCTTCATTTCATTTAATTTATTACTTCTCCCATTCCATTAAATCCTTATAGGAATGCTATCTATTTTAATATTCCTATGTCAAGACTTCTGGAAAATTCCTGAAGATCACCACCTATCTTGGTGCATGAATATCTTGGCCGTAGAATAAGTTTATATAGGATATGAACCGACGAGGAATATGTTGTAGGGAGAGTCAAAACGTCGGCCGTGTTCGTAGATTGTCTATGGAGCTCAAAGAGGTGGAGAAGGTAGGGGATTGAAATATTCCTTTCCTTCTGATTGAGAATAGAAAGAAAAATCAAATTAGGCAAATTATCGCTTTATAACATTGAACAACTTCAGTAATGAAAGTTATTTTTATAGCTACAGTTAATTATAAGTTATAGCTGAAAAGCGATATATCCCCCCAGGTTAGAATGTCTTTTAATCTATGCATGTGACACGTTGTTGAAAAGCCCTTTTCTCTTGGATTATCTTTAACCTTATTTTATCCTTTTTGCTCCAACTCTTTTGGAATTAGAGGATGAAATGTTATTTTCCTGATATCCCGAGGCAAAAGGAATCTATTTCGCTTTTCGACTTGCCGTCAGGTAAAAGTTTAAACATCATTTCTGAGCGCTAGCACACGCTTTGTACACTGAGCCTTTAATATTCGCCTGGTTGTATTAAGTTTCTTTACTTAATTAAGCCTCTTTTAACTTTAAAAGCGGAAGTATTTCCAATAAATACGACTCAATAAAACAGTTAGAAGTTCCCTAAAGGCGTAATTTTTTAATAAAAAAAATTATAGAAAAAAATTTAACTTCTGCGGTACATTTAAATAATAAAACATAATATCGTTTTTTTACATTTTCATTTTTTTAAAATACTGTAGTTAATGAAAGTTTTATAACAGTTTTATTACACTTTGTTGTTTCTAATTCTGATGAATCTTGAATATTACGCTCGATCATCAAACATTCAAAGGGTTTTCACATTAACACATTATGATATCTCTAACAGTCATAGAAGTTAGGATTCATTATGATTTCTTTTCTAAATCATGAGCTTATTGCATGTAAGTTTATTTGCTTCTTGTGGATTGGCGCTAGAATCGCTTATCAAAAACAGTGTTGAAATCGCGGCGTATTTAATGAAACTATATGTCTTGTTTATATGTGGCGAATTCCTTTGTCACCAATCATAGTTTCGGGACGCCGAAATGTTCCGTTTTCTTAAAAAGAGCAGACCACGTTAACAATGTCAAAAACAGCTTAAAAAATCAAAAAATGCGAAGGTAGTACCTAGTATCGCGATGATGACTTGCATGTTCCTTCATATTCCGAAGCCATCTATCCGTTCCACAGTGTCATAAAACTACTTTCATTGAGCTAACGGATGGCGATGAAATCTCAAAATCATAAGGAAATGAACTACTTCTTTCCCTGTTCCCTTCAAATGATAACAACACCAATTGTGACTTTCGTTTACCAGCCCGGACATTAAAGTCCAGACTATTAATAAAAGAAATACCCGGGAAATAATTCGACGCATTGCATTTCCGATTGCAAGAAATTCTATATAGAAAAATTTTGAACTAAAATAGTGGTAGAGGTTTATTAATACTTCCATTCGAAACCAAATGTTTATTCTTGATGGTTTCATGGGACCTATGATGTCCTTAATGTGTAAATTTTGTCTTGAAAATAAATGCGAATGATTCAAAGGGAAGTCTGTTCAAGCAATACAAACTGGATTATTCCGTATGAAAATTGTCCGTCTTTCAAACAATCTCGTTTTGTCGTGAACTCTGGAAAACTTGCGCTCTTTTCAATTAACTAATATTCATACATCGTAAATTCTTTTATTAGGAAGTAACATTTTGTTTCTTTTATTAGGAAGTAACATCTTGTAACATATCAGCTGACAGTTTCAGAAGAGAAACTAAGCGAATTTCAAAATTTTTCATATAAGCATAGCATTCTTATTGGAGAGACAGAAAATCAGTTGCGTTTTAATTTATTATCATTTAAATTTACTTTGAAATAGTTGACTCTGACATTTCTGAAGATTATTCGAAATCATATGCACCATGCATAAATTGTAATTCTGCAATCAGATCACTAAATCAATTCCAGGTAAAAAAAATATTGTTAAGTTCTTAACTGACTTGTCTTATCAATTACATAATTAAATCAAACGTTCTAATTTGTTAAAGTGTTGTCATTTAAATTCAGTTGAGAACCTAAATGTCAACCAAACTGTTAATGTGTTTCACGTTAATTTTGTATCGAATTATAACGTCACTGATTCTATTTGTTTTAGTTTATTGAGCTATTTCAATGCACGAACGGCATCGAATTACAGTTAAGGGAGTTAGGAAAGATCCTAAAAGACATTCAAAGACCAATTCGAAATCATCTGACCCTTTAAGCTCTTTTAACACGATGTAAGCACCACTTGAATGATTCCATCTTCCTTCAACATGATCCGAACGGTGTTCGAGCATTTCTGTGATTTATTTTTGATTTAAAATTTTATTCCACTTTTATAATATTATTAGTTCAGCGCTTTAACAGATGAAAAGAGAAATAAAAAAGTTTCGTATTAATTCACGATGTAATCTTATCTTTACCTAATGTGATAATAAGCTATTCAAGTGGAAGGCAATTTCAATAAGATCCTTGAGCTTGTTTCATGGCGTTGAGTTTTATAAAATTATGTTTAAATGAAGACGGATATTTCTCATGTCTGTAGCCGTGTCAAGCTTACTACGATATTTGATCTTAATATACAAGCATGAGACGAGTATATTCTTTGCACAAGTTCTCTGTTCATAAGTTATATTAAGTATTTTATTGCCTCGGCACTGTGTGCTTAGTACTCTTCCTTCACTGCTACACAATAGGCTTTCGAATAGCATAAATTTAATTTTCGCACGAAGTTGAGGAAAAAATTATAACATTTAATTTTTATTTTAATCCCTTTTTTGTTCCAGCCATTACCTTCGCGTATCCCAGGGGTACACGTACCACAGATTGGGGATCACTGGTATAGAAACAAAAGCTGCAAGCGAATATAAATCTCAAATGTGTACACATAAAGCCATACAGAAGAGCAAAGACTTGCAAATTGATGGAAACGAAAATAATTTGGTCTAATCTCGATTCAAAGGAATATGAAAATGTTTTGAAACATTCATCAATCATTTTGTTCCTTATGAACATTTTCTACATCCTTTTCTTAAAAATATGATGAATATTCGATTAAAAGGTTTCGGATATAAAGGTTTCTTTAGAATACCTCAAATTATTCTTAAGTTTCTTGATTATAAAACACAGCGTTTTACGCTAATTTTTGAGAAACATATATAATACTCGAAAATATGTTGGAGAAATTAAAAAAAAAATTGAAGTGAATACGTTCAATATTTGAAGAAACATAACTAGTACATACTTTTTAACTGTGCTTGCGCGAAACATAGAGTACAGTTTCGTTCCTAACTTTAAAGCTAGATATCTCAGGCAGCTTATATAAAAATTCCAGTTGAATACCATTAAGATTTAAAAAGATTTAGGCATTGTAACCAGCAGAATTCCTGTTGTTCTCTAAGAGAAAAAATATGAGAGTTTTCAACAAATCAATATTTTTAAACTTGAAACTTCGAACAGCAATATTTAATTTTATGACACTTGAATATCCTGAGTACCCATCTAAACTTATGAATTAAATACATAATTAAAATTGCAATCCGACGATTAATACAGGAAGGTTCATGTCTATAAATTATTGATTTGAAGAAAACACCTCACAATTTTTTTGTCATTTCATGGTTGAGATGCCTACAACTTTCTAAATCTTAATGGTATTGAAATTGAATTTTTTATATAAGACGACAAAAATACCTGGCTACGACGCTATGAAAGAAAATTTACGTTATATTTTTCACATGCTGAATTAAAAAGTAATTACAACAAATAGTGATATTTACTGAAATGGTTAAGGTTCGAACTTCAAATTTTAATACAATTTTCTCCAACATTTTGTCGAGTATTCTGCGAGTTTCGCAAAATTTGGAGTAAAACTCCACATGTTATAAGCAAAAAAAATTGCGAAAACTTTTGAGTGCTTTAAGAAAAAGAAATTTATATCTTCCCGAATATTCATGCATGCAAGCAATGCGCATAAGAAGCAAAATTAATAATGAAAGTTACAAAACATTTTCAGCTTCCTAGGAAACAGGATGATCACAAATCACTTTCTTGTTCATCGATTTGTAGACTGTCCTCTTAATGTCCTTCGACAAAATCTTCTCTGCAAAATATGAGTTCCAACGATTGTACGTCCCATGACTCTTTATAACTGACAGAGAACAATTGTATTCAAATAACCTCCAAATGTTTTGCATCTTACCAATCTTTCAATAATTTTAGCCAGTAGTGTTTGCGGTGGAAACCGTACATAATGAAGGTTAATCGCAAGAAGAGATGTGACTTTGAAGAAGAGTATGAAAAAGACCCACACTTTTGGAATTGTGTGATTTTTCCAGATAAGAGTAATTAAATCTCTACGGTTCACAGGAACATAACAGAATTGTGGAAAACAAGCAAAGCTAGATCCAATAAATACGACAGGAACTGTAAAGGAGGGGTGGATCCAATCTGGTTTGGGGTTGCATAGTAGCTTCTTGAGAAGGCAATTTAGTTGTAATCGATATAAAAATGAAAAGATATAGCATCGATATATCGATATTGATTGAAAATGAAAGCGCAATCTTCAACCAAGTCATTGAAATGACATTTTTCTGAGGAAAAGTTTTCTTTATAATGATTCTATTTCTTTTTCAAACGTTTGAATGTAAATGTGTTTTTATCTATAACACTATCCACACTAAGATTTTACAACCTTTTAGGCTCGGTGCACAACCCCGATTTTTACCGGACAAGTCATGAGCGGCCGAATGCCGGAGAAGCGATATGCAGCGTGAAGTACATTGCTAAAGTTCGGTACTGACCACAGACCTCCGGAACTGCCAGAAAAGTGAATAGCTGATGTTTTCCTCAGCATTTCCCTATGACGCTGGACAGAACGGAAAACGCAACTGTTAGTATGTAAGCAGTACCTAACTACATTCTGTGTATTTTAAGCCGCTAATCACTTCAATCGCATTTTGTCAGTAATGACCTATCTGGTTAAAATCAGATTTTTCATACGGCATTACATAGATATATTCTATTCTACATGGATATAAAAATTTAAAAGTTTAAACATCATTTCGGAGCACTAGCACACGCTTAGTACACTTAGCCTTTAATATTCGCCTGGTTGTATTAAGATTTTTCACTTAATTAAGCAGTTTTAATTTTAAAAGCGGAAGTATTTGTAATAAATACGGCTTAATAAAACTATTAGAAGCTCTCTAAAGGCATAATGTTTTCATAAAAAAATTCTAGAAAAAATTTAACTTATGCGATACATTTAAATAATAGAACATAATATCGTTTTTTACATTTTCATTTTTATGAAATATTATAGTTAATGAAATTTTTATAACAGGTATTAAACTTTGTTGTTTCTAATTCAGATGAATATTGAATATTATGCTCGATCTTCAAACATTCAAAAGGGTTTTCTGAATTAACACGTTATGATGTCTCTAACAGTCATAGAATTTAGGATTAATTATGATTTCTTCTCTAAATCATGAGCTTATTGCATGAAATTTTCCTTGGTTCTTGTGGAGTGGAGCTAGAATCGCTTATCAAACACAGTGTTTAAATCGTGGCGTATTTAATGAAACTATATATCCCGTTTATATGTGGCGAATTCCTTTGACACCAATCATAGTTTCGGGACTCCGAAATGTTCCGTTTTCTTAAAAAGAGCAGACCACGTTAGCGATGTCGAAAGCAGCTTAAAAATAAAAAAATACGAAGTTAGCACCTAGTGTCAGGATGATGACTTGCATATTCTGAGGCTATCTATCCGTTCCACCGTGTCATAAAATTACTTTCATTGAGTTAAGAGATGGCGATGTAATCTCAAAATCATAAGGAAATGAACCACTTTTCTCCCTTCAAATGATAACATCAGTTCTGACTTTCGTTTGTCAGCCCAAACAATAAATTCCAGACTATTAATCAAAGCAATAACAGCTTTCGACCAGCAACGTTTAAGATTGATAGAAGTTTTATATAGAAAAATGTTGAACTAAAATAGTGGTAGAGGTTTTATTAATACTTCTATTCCAAAACAAATGTTTATTCTTAATGATGTTCTTTAATGAGTAAAGTTTATCTTGGAAATAAATGCGAATGATTCAAAGGGAAATCTGTTCAAGCAATACATACTGGATTATTTATTCCGTATGAAAATTGTCCGTCTTTCCAGAAATCTCGTATTAGTGTTACCTCTAAAAAAATCGTGCTCTTTTCAATTGACGAATATTCATACATTGTAAATTATTTCATTACAAAGTAACATTTTGTAACAAGTGAGCTGACAGTTTAAGAAGAGAAACTAATCGAATTTCAAAATTTTTCATTCAAGCATAGTATTCGTATTTAAGAGACAGAAAATAATAATAATGTTAGTAATGCTTTGTCATTCTAATTCAGTTGAGAACCTAAAGGGCAACCAAACTGTTAATGTATTCCACGTATTTTGAATCGAATTATAACGTCTTTTTGTTTTAATTTTTAAGTTTAAAATTGCGCTATTGCAATGCACGAACTGTATCCAATTACAGTTGACGAGATCAGGAAAGATCCTACAAGACATTTAAAAGATCAATTCGAAATCATCTGACCCTTTAAGTTCTTTTAACACGATCTAAGAACCACTTGAATGTTTACATCTTCCTTTTCCATGATTTTCGAAACACATAGAGAATTAATAGTTAGCAACAACGCATAGCATATTTTGGAACAACATAGTATACCTGAAAATGACCATTTCAAAGCTATTCATTGTCGATTTTTTTCACTCCTGCAGGGGTGCACTATCTAGGGTACACTTGACTCTTAGGCAGATGAATTACATTTGTCCCTTATAGTCCAATGCAATTAGACCAAAAAAATCTCAAATACTGTTGTTTGTAAATCCTAATAGATTTAAAAAAGAAATGATATTTAAATATTCATATATAGAAAATAGCGGACCATCTGAAGGAAATAATCCTAAAAAATTTTTTGCAGAAACATTTTATCCTCTAGGAACATATAAATCAAAATAAAAATGCAATATCATTTTTTCATTATTCAGTGAAGATAACAAGTGTTCAAACAAAGATTTTACTCTTTAACATTTATAAAATTTTAAACCGTGTAAGTTCTGAATTGTAAATATGATATTGTATTATTAAACATGTAACGCAAATAGTTCGATTGATAGCAAAGCTGCAGGGATGAGCTATCTAGTGTACGCTTTACGCTTAGCAGTTGAAGTACAATCATCTATTACAATCCACGCGATTTGAACAAAACATATAAATAATTTTGATTGTAAATCATAACTTTAACTTGTTAATAAAAGAAATTACATTTATGATTATTTTGTAAATAAAGTTAATTAAGTTTTTTAAGGTATTAAATTAATTCTAAGCTTGCACCTGAACAAGTTTTCTTGTCCTAGCAATTTTTTTTCGAAAATAAATAAAAATGCCGTCAAAATATATAATTTTTCCGATGATAATTTTTTTGTAGTTAGACAAAAAATCGTTTGATTAAACTACGTATCTTGAAATGTATTTAATTTAGTTAAGCATTTGAAATTCCGTGATGTTTCATGCGTTTATGGAATAAAAAATCTGTAACAAATTTTAAAACCCAGAGCCGTGTGAGCATAATACTTGCCACAAAAACCATCACTTTTTAAATATTCATGATAAGATACTTTTCTACTTCAGCTTTCAACTGCTCCCTATTATCTTACTTTTTCTTTTTCATTAGTTATGCCAACGTTCCTAGTGCTTCCTCTACAAACTTCCTAACCACATCAGCATCCCCTATGAATCATTTATCGTGAAGCCAGCCAAATAAACGACAAATCTTCAGTGGAATCGGGTCTCGAACCAGAAGCCCTCCAGTCCAAGTTCCACCGGGCCTTGAACTTATCTTTATGTTACAGCGGCCTCTATGTGAGTCCACTTGGAACCTTAAAAATTCTCACAACGCTACATTCTTTCGAATTCTGACGTTTTCTAAATAAAATTGGGAAAATTATCCCTGCTTTAAAAATTTCATTAAAATTTGCTAAACATTTAAAGAAAGTGAATTTATTTTCAATTATTTCTTTAAAATTCCTCATTATTTTATTTATATTCCATCTCTAAGGCCACTGTAATTTTTCACCACGCCTCGTGTTGAAAATTAAAATTCTCCAGGATCTACAGGTTAATTTCTTTACTTAAATTCATCTTTATCAGAGGGAAAGACTCTGAATAGAATGGGCAGCGCCATCTATTGGCAGATTATTAACAAATATGTCTGTCACAAGTCCAGTTAAGCATTTGATGTTTCATATGATGCAAATTCGATAAAATCTGTTTCTTATCATCAATACAAATGCTGACGAAATAAGTATCTTATTCTATAGCACATGCGATGGTTTGCATTAGTATCGACGATACGCGGAATTCAAAGTGGCAGAAAAGACCCTGAACAAATGAAAAAGTTTTATCCACCATGTGCAGATTATCATTAATGCAAAAAAATGTGTTAAAAATTTTAAACACCAACCGAAATTAGGAAGAAAGTTTCATTATAATGCTGAAGCTTCTTAATTATATAACTTTAAAGCTCTGATAATATTTTAGAAATAAAACAGATGCTAAATAGAGATATAATCGTTCACGATTTATTTCAAAGTTTTCATTGTCCTTCTTTTTTGTAATGAGATTGGTTTGGAATTATATCATATATATTTGGAGAAGAAAAGACTTCACCAAAATGCAATACTTCTAAATAAGAGACTATGTTCGTTCGCCGAAGATAAAGCATAATGCCTAAAAATTTATAATCTAAATTTCACACCTCTTGAGACTTCAAGAAATATACGGAAAATTTTAAATAATCAGGAAGATTAGATTTCGAAATTGTTCGACAAATGTTATTTGACATATTGAGAATCATTTACAGTAACTAGATAGAAACCAATTGCTTCTTTTAACAAGACAAAGAAAGATTATTCGTTTTCTTATTATAAAAATGTACTGGAAGAGATTAATATGTCATTCAGTGTCCGGTCAATAATAATAGTTCTTTTTTTTCCTTTGAAAGTTACAACAAGTAATTCCATTTAAGATAAATCATCTATCACATAAGAACCATTAAGATATGGTACAGGATATGCCCTACCAGCACAAGATGGTATACATCTTGAGCTAATTCCGACGATATCTTCACAATATTTCGACGACATATTCCGATGATATCTTCAGAATTTTCCGACGACATATTCTGATGATATCTTCACGAAATTCTATGGTTTTCAGAATATCGAACATCATCGTGTAGATATCGTAGAGCATCTGCTATAATGAGACCATTAAAAGTCGCTATCATCCTTTTATTGTATAGGGTGTCAACTCTAATCTTGGTCAGTGTCTAATTTTTAAACTGTTAGACATATGTAAATACTTCCAATAGGAGAAATATTTTAATTGTTGTCAAAAATTATATGATTATATTATTTTTTGAGTAAATAAATTCAATGCTGAAATAATTTAGAAGTCTCGATTTTTCTTCAGTTCTTCGGTCCTACTATCTTATTAGTAAAATAATCCTTACAAACTAACACTTTAAGCAGTGAAGAATCGCTCTTTTGCGATTAAACTGAAGGATTTATAAAGCTTTATATATTAATGTTTCAGACGATTTTAGTTTTAGACCATTTCAATGGCCACCTCGAGGAATATCCTCCAATCAATGGGCGATTCATACTCGAGGCGGTCCTTATGAGTGGCTTAGAACAATGCAATTCAAAGCTTTATAACTCGGTCAGTTTTAGTCGCAGAAGAGGGGAACTTTTTTATTTAAAATGCTAATGAGTTAACAATATTTTACTAAATATGATTTATAGGACCAGGGAGACTTTATATTAATTCAATAATTAAATTACGAATTATTAATTAATAATTTGTAATTTTCTCTGCAATACATATATTGACTCAAACTACAGAGAATATAATTTTTTTACATCATTTGGAAATTTTTTCCCAATGGAAGTATATGTCGATGAAGAAAGTAGCTATTGGGTCACTATCAAAGTAAGCACCCTCTACAGTCAAGACCATCGTTTAATATTACCATCTTTGAAGAGAGGCAGGAGTACATCTAGTATTGAAAATGCTTTAATAATCTCGGAACCAGTGGCGTAGCGAGAGTAAAGGATTTTAGAGTCAGCTCTCATCTGCTTTCTCCGCTCCAAACCCCGTCTTTACGTTGCTGCTCTAAACTGCTGAGCCCCTTTCACAGGAAATGGCGGCTCGAAAAAGAAAAACGAGCAGAGCTGAAAAATAATTTTCAAGACAATACACTTAAAATACAATTATTGAAGCAATAAGTTAAAACATAATAAAAGCAAATTTGCTTCAAAATAGTGGAAATTTTTTAATGTTACTTATATGAATTGAATTTCAGAAAAAATATTGAAATATTTGTTTTTCAATGAGAGTCTTATAACAAAAGGAAACGAATGTCGTACTGTCAACTCCGGCAGTTCTTCTTTTTCTATATCAATTTTTTAGTATTTTTATCTTGAGTAAAAATTTACTCTGTACTTATATGCATATAAGATTCAATTTTAATATTAAGATTATTCCCTATTCATAATCATTACAATTATATCTCGGGGTCCATCATGGAACTCCTACAAAACCACACTAAGTTGCGACTTAAACTTCATTTTCCGTGCAACTGTTTTCCTGTGTCTTCCCTTCACTTATCTGGCATGGGGTCGAAACAGTTACGGAGAGGCTGGTGGCATGACAGTATTCGTTGTCATGCCACCAGCCTCCATCCAGGAAAACATCTGGTTCAATACATATTCATGTAATAAACCAGAAAAAAATTTAAAAAACAAAACTAACCAGTGGTAGCCATTATTGTGGAGTTTGCATTCACTGTCTTTTAGAGACAGCTTCCTTTCATTATGTTGTAATATTCTTTTTTTAACTGTCAATATGTGGTCGGGGGATTGGTTGGGATGTGAGGTGATGTGGGTAAGGTAGTTATTTCAATTCTACCCATGGAAAGGCGGCGTGCTTTATAAATAACTTAATACTTCTTTCCTTTCTATTACAATTTTATTTTTATTTCTTTATTACAGAATGGAAAGTTCGCAAGGACTGTTGACATTTGAAACAGTTTCATCAGATGTAAGAGGAAATTTGCACAACATTGGTTTGTAAACGGAATCCTAAGGATAATGTTATGAAATAAAAACGATACCTGATTTTAATCCGAATAAGTTTGAGTACATCCTTTTTTATCTCTGGCGTTGAGCCCCTTAGACGCGGGGTCCTATTTGGAGCAATCGGTTCAATCAGCTAAAGGCCGGCACTGTTTACGTGCATTTTGATAAAAATACCATGAATATTAAAATTTTTGCATGTTTCTAGTTTATAACATGCAGAGTTTCACGCCAAATTTTGCGAAACTTACAGAATACTCGACAATATGTAAGAGAAACATTGTATTAATGCGTGAAAATGCGGCACTGTAAGAGCTGTGAATACTTGAGTAAATATGAGTATTTGTACTAAATAATTTTTAACTACGCTTGCGAGAAACATAATGTAATTTTTTTTAACGTCGAAGCCAGACATCTAAGGCAGCTTATATAAAAATTCCAGTCGAATACCTTTAATATTTAGAAAGTTTTAGGCTTTGCAACCATCAGAATTTCTGTTGCTATCAAAGAGAAAAAAATTATGAAGCGCTTTCCACAAATCAATATTTTTTAAACCTGAATCTTCGAAGAGCAATATTGAATTTTATGTAATTTGAAATATCATGAGTGATATCTGAACTTATATATTAAGTACTTAATTAAAATTGCAACTCGACGATTAATGCACAACTTTAAAATTTATTTAATTGTGGAAAACCCCTCATCAGTTTTTTGTTATTTCATGGTTGCAATGCCTACAACTCTCTGAATGTTATTTGTATTCAAATTAAATATTTATATAGCTGTCTTAGATATCTGATTTCGACTTTATGAAAGAAAAGTTACGTTATGTTTAGCGCATGTACAATTAAAAATTATTTGCTACAAATACTCATATTTCCTTACATATTCTAGGTATTTACTTCAAATTTTAGTACAAAGATCCTCTAACATTGCTAACAGTTGGGTACTGACCACAGACCTCCAGAAGGGCCAGAAATGTAATTAGCTGAAGTTTTTGTCAGCAATTCTCTAATATGTGGGACAAAACGGAAACCGCAATTTCTTTCTTCAGCACGTACGTGAGCAATACCCAACTACTTTCTGTGCATATCTAGCCGCTAATCACTTCTTCCACATTTTGACACTAATGACTTGTCTGGGTAAAATCAGATTGTGCATCACATGGAAATATTATTTCTGGATATAAAAATTTATAAATTTAAACCTCCTTTCTGGTCGCTAGCACACGCTTTATACTTCTAGACTTTAATATTCGCTTGGTTGTGTAAGCTTTTTTTACTTAATTGCGCCGCTTTAACTTGAAAAGCGGAATTATTTATAATAAATAAGGCGCAATAAAACAATTAGAAGTTTTTTACAGGCATAATTATTTAATAATAAAATTTCTAGAAAAAAATTAACTTATGCGATACATTTAAATAAAACATAATATCGTTTTTTACTTTTTCATTTATTTGAAAAATAGTTAATTAAAGTTTTATAACTGGTATTACACTTTGTTGCTTCTAATTCTGAGGAATCTTGAATATTTTGCTGGATCTTCAAACATTCAAAAGGGTTTTCTGAATTACCACATTATGATGCCTATAACAATAATAGAATTTAAGATTCATTATGATTTCTTCTCTAAATCAAAAGCTTAATGCATGTAAGTTCGTTTGCTTCTTGTGGAGTGCCTCTAGAATCGCTTATCAAACGCAGTGTTTAGATCGCAACGTATTTAATGCAACTATACGTCCCGTTTACATGTTGCAATTCCTTTGTCACTAATCATAGCTTCGGGACGCTGAAATGTTGCGTTTTCTGAAAAGAGCTAACCACGTTAACGATGTCAAAAACAGCTTAAAAATACGACTGTAGTACATAGTATCGCGATGATGACTTGCATGTTCCTGCATATTGCGAAGCTATCCATCCGTTTCCTAATACATGCCATAAAACTACTTTCATTGAGCTAAGAGATGGCGATGAAATCTCAAAATCATAAGGAAATGAACCACTTTATTCCCTGGTCCATTCAAATGATGAAATCATCAGTTCTGACTTTCGTTTATCAGCCCGGACATTAATGCCCAAGCTATAAATTAAAGAAATAAAGATGCCATTAACGACTGCGGTAAGATTTGAAGTGTGATAAATTTTATATTGAAGAAAGTTGAACTAAATAAGTGGTAGAGTTTTTATTAAATGTTCCATTCCATCCAATTTTTTTTTTAACGAACCTTTATTGTGTAAATTTTCTCTTGAAAATAAATGTGAACGATTCTAACGTAAGTCTTTTCAAGCAATGCATTCTGGACTATTCCGTATGAAAATTGTCCGTCTTTCTATCAATCTCGTATTGGCGTTAAACCTAGAAAAATTGCGTTCTTTTCAATTGACGAATATTCATACATTGTAAATTCTTTTATTACAAAGCAGTATTTTGTAACATGGCAGCTGACAGTTTAAGAAAAGAAACTGAGCGAATTTTAAAATTTATCATATAATCATTGTATTCTTATTGGAGAGTCAGAAAATCAGTTACGTTTTATTTTATTTATTATCATTTATATTTATTTTGAAATAGTTAAATCTGACATTTTTGAACAGTATTCGAAATCATATGCACCATACATAAACTATAATTCTGCACTAATATCACTAAATTAATTACTGCTAAAAATATCGTTAACGACTTAACAGACTTATCTTATCATAATATCTAATTAAGTGACCAATTCTATTTTGGTAACGAGTTGTCATTTTAATTCAGTTGAGTATCTAAAGGGCAAATAAACTATTAATGGATTCAGACGCAACTTTTGTATAGAATTAAAACGTCACTGATTGAATTTGCTTTAAATTATAAGTTTAAAATTTCTCTAATTCGACGCACTCACGGTCCCAAGCTATAGTTGAGGGGCAAGGGAATATTCTACATGACATTTAAGTGATCTCTTGGAAATCATCTGAACCTCTAAACTCTTTTAACACGATGTAAGTACCTCTTGAATGTTTACATCCTGCTTCTCCATGATTTTCGAAACATATTATACATGTAATACAACAACGCATAGTTTATTTTGAAACATCGTAGTATTACTGGAAATGGCCATTTCAAAGCCATTCATTGCCCGCTGCTACCAATCCTGCATGAAATGGCTGTCTAGCGTACACTTGACTCTTAGGCAAGTTGTCTCTTATAGTACAATGCAATTATAATGAAAAATCTCAAAGCGGGGTGGTTACAATTTGATTTGGGGTTGCATAGCAGCTTCAAGACAAGGCAATTTAGTTGTAATGGATATAAAAATGAATCGATATAGCTTCGATATATCGATATTCATTGAAAAGAAAAGCGCATCCTTTAACCGAGTCACTAAAACGACAGTTTCCTGAGAAAATATCTTCGTTATAATGATTTTGTTCTTTTCGCAACCCTGAGGAAGTGAATATCTATGCCTTTATAATACTATCTGAACTAAGTTTCCTTTCAGGAAGTTTCTTTATCTAAGTTTCCTTTCAGGAAGTTTCTTTAACTAAGTTTCCTTTAACTAAGTTTCCTTTTTCCCTCTATGTTTCCATCCTTTTAGGCGCTGTACCCCCTAATTTCTTACGTACAGTAAGTACGTGAGCAGTACCCAACTGCTTTCTGTATATTTCACGCCGCTAATCGCTTCTCCCGCATTTTGCCACTAATGACTTGTTTAGTTAAAATAGGATTGTTCATCGACCATCACATGGAAATAATCTATCCCCTCCCCGATTTTAATCGGACAAGTCATGAACGGCCAATGAACGATATGCGTCGTGAAGTACATTGCTATTAGTTGGGTAATGACCACAGACCTCCGGAGGTGATAGAAAAGTAATTAGCTGCCGTTTTTTCAGCATTTCCCTAAGACGAGGGAAAGAATCGAACACATAATAACTTTCTTCAGTACGTACGGTGAGTACGTGAGCAGTATACAATTGATTTCTGTGTATTTCACGCCGCTAATCGCTTCTACCGCAATTTGCCACTAATGACTTGTTTAGTCAAAATCGGATTGGGCATCGAGCATTACATGGAAATAATCTGTCCCGATATAAAAATTTAAAAAACCAACATCATTTCAGGTGCCCTAGCACCCGCCTATTACAATTCATCTTCAATATCGTCTGGTTGAATTAAGTTTTGTTTTAATTAATTATGCCGCTTTTAACTTCAAAAGCGGAGGTAATTTCTATTAAATATGGCTCAATAAAACAATTACCACTTTTCTACAGGCATAATTATTAATAAAAATTTCTATAGAAAAAATGCAACTTACGTAGTACATTTGAATAATAAAACATATTAATGATTTATACTTTATTTTATAGTTAATAAAAGTCTTATAACAGGTATTACACTCCTTTATTTCTAATCCTGATGAATCTTGGATAATATGCTCGATCAAACATTTAATAAGAACAGATCGTTGTCTCTTATCTCCTTACACGTGAGCAGACTGGCTACTGAACGATTTCATGGGCAAGACACGGGGATTTTATTTAAGATAAAAACAGAAAAGATATTTACGCTATATATATATAGCACAATCATTTATACGTTTACAAATATTTAACAATTTCTGAATTAACACATTATGTGCTCTCGAACAGTCATAGAATTTAGTCTCCTTTATGTTTTCTATAAATGATGAGCTTATTGGCTGCGAGCTTCTTTGCTTCTTGTAAAGTGGCGCTGGAATCGCTTATCAACCGCAGTATTTAAATGTGGGCATAGTTAATTCGACTATACGTCCCGTTTATAAGTTGCCGATTCCTTTGTCCCCAATCATAGTTTCGAGAAGCCGAAATGTCCCGTTTTCTGAAAAAGAGCAATCTACGTTAACAATGTCAAAAACAAATAGAAAAATCAAAAAATCCGAAGGTAGCGCCTATCGCGTTGATGAATCGCATGTGCGTGCAGATTCCGCTATCCTTTTCCAAATGCATGTCATAAAGCTAGTTTCATCAAACTAACAGATGGAGATGAAATCTCAAAATCACAAGGAAATATATCCACTTTCTCCTGGTCCCTTCCGCATTATTGCCCGTCTCGGCGAAGTGCCATAAAGCAATTCCTGGTCCTTTCAAAAGAAAACTTCAACTCAAACTTACGTTTACCAGCCAGGACATTCAAGACCAAGCTATAAATTAAAGGAACAAAAGTCGCTGTAATTGCAGGTTAAGTTATGTTTGTGGGATTATTTATATACAGAAAGTTGAATTAAAATAGTGTTAGAGTTGTTATTAAGACGTCCATTTAGATCCAAATGTTTGTTTTTTCCTACATCTTTTAATGTGTAAATTATCTCTGGAAAATAAATACAAATTCGAATGATTCTAAGGGAAGTCTATTCAGGCAAAGCATATTGAATTATTTTCTCTGCGTATTGTCAATCTTTCAAACAGTTTCGTACTGGCGTTAACTCTAGAAAAATTGTGCTCTTTCCAATTCACGAGTATTCATACTTTGTAAATTCTTTTATTGCAAAACGCCATCTCTTGTAACATGGCAACTAACAGTTTAAGAAAAGAAACTGCACGAATCTCAAAAAAAATTATTCTATATGCATAGTATTCTTATTGGAGAGTCAGAAAATCAGTTTCGTTTTAATTTAATTATTATTTAAATTTTAATTTAAAGTAGTTGAATCCGACATGTCTGAACAGCATTCGAAGTCATATGCACCACGCATAAACTGTAATACTGCAATCAGATCACTAAATTATTTTCTGTCAAATAATATCAGGATTTAACGCCTTAACTGACTTCTTTTATCAATTATCTAATTTAATGACACCTTTTATTTTGGGAATGCGTTGTCATTTTAATTCAAATGAGAACCTAAATGGCAACCAAACTGTTAATGGATTCCACGTAACTTTTGTATCCAATTATATTGTTTTTGAATGTTTTTGTTTTAGTTTATAAGTTTAAAATTGAGTTAATTCAATGTATGCCCGGTATTCA
Organism: Araneus ventricosus; assembly: GCA_013235015.1. Lineage (NCBI taxonomy): Eukaryota > Metazoa > Arthropoda > Arachnida > Araneae > Araneidae > Araneus > Araneus ventricosus. The sequence continues at coordinate 37,137 of BGPR01007777.1, read as the reverse complement.
ATTACAGTTGGCGGGGTTAGGAAAGATTCTACGAGATATTTAAGTGATAAATTGGAAATCATCTGACCCATTAAGCTCTCTTAACACGATGTAAGTACCATTTGAATATTAACACCCTACTTCTTCATGATTTTCGAAACATATTCTATATGTAATAGTACGCAACAACGCATAGTATATTTTGAAACGAAATTGTATACATGGAAATAGCAATTTCAAAGCCATTCATTGTCGGTTGACATCAATCTTCCAATGGCTAGCTATCTAGGGTACACTTGACTCTTAGGCAGATGAATTACATTTATCCCTTATAGTCCGTTCCAATTAGAACGAAAAATCTCAAATACTATTGTTTGTAAATCATAATAGATTACATTAAAAAACAAAAACAATGAGTGACGATTTCAAAAAAATGATATTTAAAAATTCAATTATAAAAAATATCGGCCCTTCTGAAGGAAATAATCCTAAAAAAATGTTTGCATAAACATTTTGTCCTCTAGGAATAAATAATTCAAAATAAAATGTATGTTCCTTTTTTCATTATTCAGAAAAGTTATCAAGTGATTGAACAATGATTTTCCTTCCTAACATTCATAAAATTTTAAACCGTTTAAGTCAAAATGATTGTCGATTAATGTCAGAGCTGCAGGGAACAGCTGTATAGGGTACACTTCAAGCTTAGGCAGATGAAGTACGATCGTCTCTTACACTCCTCAAAATTTGATTAAAACGTATAAATAGTTTTGCTCGTAAATCATAACTTTAACTGGATAATAAAACAAGTTACAATTATGATTTTTTTTGTAAATAAAGGTAATTAAGTTTTTTTAAGCTATTACATTAAATTTTCTATTTTGGGAATACGTTGTCATTTTAATTCAGTTGACAACCTAAAAGGCAACCAAACTGTTAATGTATTCCACATATTTTGAATCGAATTATAACGTCACTGATTCTTTTTGCTTTAGTTTTTATGTTTAAAATTGAGCTAATTCAATGCATGCACGGTATCCAATTGCAGTTGACGGGGTTAGGAATGATTCTACAAGATATTTAAGTAATCAGTTGGAAATCTTCTGACCCTTTAAGCTCTTTTAACACGATGTAAGTACCACTTGAATGTTAACATCTTGCTTCTCCATGATTTTCGAAACATATTATAAATGTAATACAACAACATACAATATTTTTTGAAAAACATAGTATACCTGGAAATGGCAACTCGAAAGCCATCCATTGTCGGTTGATATTAATCCTGCAGGGTTTAGCTATATAGGGTACACTTGACTTTTAGGCAGATGAATTACATTTGTCTCTTATAGTCCAATGCAATTAGACTGAAAAATCTCAAATACTGTTGTTCGTAAATCATAATAGATTGCAATGGATATCAAGAGCGCTGAGATATAATTTTAAAAAGAATTGATATTTAAAAATTCAAATATAAAAATTAGCGGACCTTCGGGAGGAAATCATTCTGAAAATTTTTCGCAGAAAAATTTTGTCCTCTAGGGATAAATAAATCTAAATAAAATATAATTTTTTTTTTCAGTTATCAGATAAATTATAAAGTTTTCAAACAGTTTTTCTTTTCAAACATTAAAAAAATTTTAAACTGTTAAAAGTTCTGAATGTAAATATGATATTGTATTCTTTAACGTGTAGTGCAAATAGTATTGTCGATTGATATCAAAGCTGCAGGGTTAGTTTACTTTAGCTATATTAACGTCCCGTTTTGAAGCAACACGAGGGATATTTTGAGACGGAATTTTGAACAGCGGCCATAGGACGAGAACGAGATCTGACCTGGCACAACACTCTCCCTTCTTCCGCGAGGAGTCTCTCAATGTGATTGATAGTGCCATCTATTGGCAGACTACTAACGTCCCGTTTCGAAGCAACACGAGGGCTATTTTGGGACGGACTTTGTCATTTTGAACAGCGTTCAGATGACGAGAACGACATATGAACTAGCACCACCCTCTCCAAGCTTCCGCACCATACCAGTCGGAGCTGAGTGGCCGTCGTTCTTCCTTCGTACTGTGTAGTTTCTTTCCCCTCCGTCCTGTTAGGGCCTCACATTTCTAAGTTAAATTGCGAACATTATATCGGCTTTCACGATTTCAATAAAATTTGCTAAGAAAATTTTAAAAAGCGGATTTACTTTTAATTAATTTTATTAAATTATGCATTGTTTTATTTATATTCAAGTTCTGAGGTCAAGGTAATTTTTCTTCACGCGAAGAGAAGCCGTTTGTGGAAAATTAGTAATCTCCAGAATCTACAGGTTAACCTTTTTTACCTAAATTCATCTTTATCACAGAGAGTCTCTCAATGTGATTGATAGCGCCATCTATTAGCAGAGTATTAAAAAAAATGTCTGTAACCTCTCCAGTTATGCATTTGATGTTACGTATGATGAAACTTCGGGAAAATCTATTTCATATCATTGATACAATTGCCAATTATCGAATTAATTATCTTATTCTATAGAACATGGGATAGTTTGCATTTATATCAACTATATGAAGAATTCAAATTGTCCGAAAAGACACCGAATAAATGAAAAAAGTTTTTGTACCAGTGCAGATTATCACAAATTCAAAAAAGAATTGTTCAAAATTTCAAACATAACATGAAATTATATTGAAAGTTTTATTATAATACTGAAGCTTCTTAATTATATAATCATTAATTTCTGACAAGATTTAATGAAGGAAACAGAAGATAGAGATAAAAATCGTTCACGATTCGTTTGAAGAGTTACATTATCCTACATTTTGGAGAATGAGATTGGTCTGAAACTACATTATTTATAATTTCATTGCTGAATGTTTTGAATAGCAATAATTAAATTCCGGAAAAAACAAAGACCTCACTAAAACGCAATACATCTAAATAAGGGGCTAAGTTTGTTGGTCGGAGTCAAAACATAATGCTTTAAAATCCGGAATCTAAATTTCTCATCACATGAGACTTCAAGAAATATACTGAAATTTTCAAAAAATTAGGAAGATTAGACTCCGAAGTTATTGGAGAAAAGCCAGTTGACACATTGAGAGTTATTTACAACAACTGAATAGCGAACAATTGCTTTCATTCAACAAGAAAAAGAGCGATTATTCGTTATCTTATTATAAAAAAAGAATGTAATGAGAAAAAAGCAAAAAATGATGAAATTTGCAACAATTCTGCATTATTGCTTTTTGGAAACACCATAGAATAGTTACTGTATGTTCACAATAACAGCATAAAAATTTACTAAAATGTTATAAATAAGGATATAAAAATGAATGCAGTGAAAAGTTAAAATCTACAATTTTATTTGTTGGTTTAACAAGTAAAATTAAAAAAATAATAAATACTGAAAGTAGTTAATTGTCCAAATAACTTGTAAAACTTCCACTAACTGTCAAATAATCTTATGCCTTCGCTTTAACGACTTTCAATTCCATTCAAAATTGACTTCTTAAAAGAAGATTTTGAGTCTGTTCTTCCTTTCTTAGTTATCAATTCACTGATATCTTCCATTAGTTTTGCACCCCTTTCGATTGCGTAATTTACTACTCTTAAGTTCTTGATAGAATCGATAATTTCTTTATGAACCTGAAATCTTCTTCCCATGCCTGGTGTTTTTTTAACCAGGCTCCATCTAGGTTCACCTAATTTGTTCATGGACAATTCTTTTTCAGGGACTTCGACACATTCGTTGCAGTCAGTAACTACAGGGAATTTGCCTATATTGTCCTAATAGTGCTGTGAGAAATTCTCCTCGGGGAGTTTATTGGCAAATGCCTAACGCAGTTCTCAAAGCCAAATAAATATATGCAATACTTTATTCGAGAAAGATATACGCTTATGGTAAACAACTAAGATTTTTGTGTCAAGACCAATTACCCAAATTTCATGTATCTAGCTTATTACCCTTTCTGGCTACGGCGTTCAAAAAACATGTAATGGTTCAAGTTTCCAACATCCTTTAAATTAATTCTTTTTAACGCCAATTCATTTTTAATTATTTCTACTTCAGTCTTATCGAACCCTCTTCTAGTTTAACTTCCAGAGTCACGAATTTCTTCGGGGAGTCCCTTTCTCCCAAGTATTTAAACTCCCTACGTATTGTTAACGCCCTCTTTTTTTAACCATATTAGTAGTTAAATAAGACGTGCCTTTTTTGCGCTTTAATTCCTTATTTCTGGTCACCGGATGTTCCTTAATTTATGATTACGTTATCTATTTAAAATAACCTGCATTATCACCTTAAAATGTATAAATAAAAGTTCTATCAACTACTGCCTTTGTATTTAAGATGCTTGTTTTCACCTCACCTGAAGAATGATGTTATGTGCAAGAATAGCCAAACAAACAGACTTTTAACCAGTTGGCGCGTTTGGTCCAAATTTTGATAATAGATTCCAGTGTCAAAACTGTATGCCAAATTCTGTCCATCCAGTTTGTTGCATCTGTTCGCGTGTATGTGAGTTATAATGCTCATATTCACACGAGCAGATAGACTCCCCGTTGACGGATTCGATTGAAAATTTAATACAAATCTACCATCTTGGTGTGAAGATCAAGCATAAATTTCGTCTAGCTCGCTCCTTTTTTTAGCTATCTTGTTCACAAGCAAACAGACGTAGTTCCGAGAATTGTTCGTTTCGAAGTCAATGTAGTTTTAAAAGCGGAGATTGATGTAAACCTCAAATTCGAATTTTGAATAGATGATTCCAATACTTTCTCTTTCACACCACGTATCTGTAAACCGAGTTACTCCTACCTTGACCTGATATTCAGCGGCAATTGAAGGATGGCTGCTATGACAGATCGATACTTAGGTCGGAGTTCTAATGGCCATCACCGGTCACGGCCCGTTCCATCTCGAAGGAGGGGCGTTCCGTCATCGGTGGAGAGAACTCAACCGACACAATTACTATACCCACCAGGAAAGCGAGAACCTTCTAACTCCTCCGACAACTTCTCATCCACTTGCTCGCTGTGCCCCAAAATAGGGATTATTACTGTTATCCTCCTATTCCATTAAATCCTTGTTGAATGCTATCTATTGCAATATTCTCATGTCAAAACTTCTTGAAAATTCCTGCAAATAACCACCTATCTTGGAATTATCTGCAAGTATATCTTGGCGATAAAATGACTTTTTATCGGATATGAACCGACAAGGGATATCGTGTAGGAAGGGTTTAAACGTCGGCCGAGTTCGTAGATGGGGCTATGGAGCTCAAAGAGGTGGAAATGATGGGTTGAAATTTTCTTTTCCTTCCGATTGAGAATAGAAAGAAAAATCAAATTAGACGAATTATTGCTTAATGACAATGAGAAACTTCAGTACTGAAAGTTCTTTTTGTAGCTACAGTTAATTAGAAGTTATAGGCTGAAAAGCGATTTCGCTCTATCCCCCGGGTTAGACTGCCTTTTAACCTCTGCATGTGACATTTTGTTGAAAAGCTCTCTTCTGACAGATTCTATTCAAACTTATTTCATACTTTTAGCTCTAACCCTTATTAGAGTTAAAAGGATGAAAATACCCTTATTCTTTTCCTGATATCTCCAGACAAAAGGAATCTGCATTTGCTTTACATTTTACCGACAGGAATGTTTTTCAAAAAGTCTTTGCTTACGGTCAAATGTGGTAAAGGGCCAATTGTTCCTTGTTGTACGTTTCTTTCAGCACCCAGGGTTGGTTTATGTGTTTGTACCGGAGCACGTAATAGTTCCCTTCATTAAAAATATTTTAGGAATCTATTTTAGGAAATTTTTTTTACGTGAAAACGCGAAAAAATAAAGGAATATTTGATGTTTATTAAACGTCATAAAAATTTCAACCATTGGATACCTTAACCATTCCCAGTTTGCCATGGTATCTGAATTAAGCCAACCTTATTCCCTCTTAGCGCATGGTGCTCTACGAAATTCATACGGTATCTTAACGATGTTTTGCTGAATTCGGAATATCGTAACGACATCGTGGAGATATCGTAAAATATCTTGCGCTAATAGTATTAGTACACTGAAAATGACCATTATTACACGAAAATACTGTGGAACCTTAAATGAGATAATGCCCCCAACATTCGGCCCGAATTATAGTGTGCTTCAATTTCTTCGACGGGAACACCACAGAGTGGCTCTTTCAGAGTGGAAGATGCTAACTGTCTCATAATTTCATTACAATTAATTGTTTAATGCACAAAAGAAATAAATATCTCCATAATGACTCTTTTTAAAGTTCTGTTGTTTAATCTACCTATTCAATTAATCCAAGCGTAAGTTCATTAATTCTCTAAATTAGATGCATCGGCGCTGTCTTTCCATTTTTATTTTTGCTAGAAACTGAAAATTAACCCTCTTGTCAAAGTACTTCAAGCGCTTTCAAAGATCACTGACTGTGCCGAGGGAAGATTGATGCGTCCAAATGCTTTTCTATGCATAAAACCCCGCAAATCCGAACTAATTGGGACTGAACTTCGTTATGATTCCGGGTAATACGGATTATCCGTAAATGTTGGCAAAATACTCTTGATATACCAAATGCAGTATAGTATTGACTCTGCGTACCCTGTGAAGGCGTACGGAAACAACACGCGACGAATCATACGGTACAAACTGAAACCAAGTTGAGGGTACATGCTCAAACAAATTGAGGGTGCATGTTCAAACAAGTTACAGGTACATGTTCAAACAAGTTGAGGGTACAAAGAACATATACGAGTTTTTTCTTCTAAGTAAGGTGCTGTATTCATTCCTGAAGACCAATTCGAATGTTTCTTCTATTTCAGGAATACATATCATTTTTGTTTCTGATTCGTAATTCTTATTTTTCCTTCATTTTTTTAATAAAAAGTTTTCAGAAAAATAAAAAGAAATGTTCGAATTATCCGAAATTTTGAATTCCTAATGTTTGATTTCCCGGGATTCCACTGTATCGAGATTTGTTCTCTGTGAAAAAAATTTGCTCGAACACGCTGCGAGCTGTTCGCGAAATGTTCTGCTCGCAAGTGTATACGCTCATTTAGGAGAGCCAAGCTTTGCTAAACGCATGCACGTAAACACAACAACTTAATTAAATGTTGTTAAGCTCTTCTAAAGGACGTTCCTATGCAGTTTTTATGAATGAATTGAAAATGATTCTTCAGATTAAATGTATTGACCAGTTTGACTATTGTTATGTTTTTGAAACTTTTAAGACTAAGCCGTAGACAGCGAACAGTCCAAGCCGATATCGTGACTCGATTACATAGAGCAGCGGCTCCCATCGTTTATTTCCTATCGTACCCCCTTGATTATTCCTTGTATTTTTCAGTAATCCCGACTTTCATCCTCCCCTTCCCAATTATTTTAAGTTTTTTACAATGTAAAGCTTTAAAGTTAACCACTCGAATTAACTTAACAGTTTCTTTTTTCGGCCATATTGTGTCCAAAAGTAAGCACATTTTTTTGTTAGAAATTTTGTATTCGAATTGATTTTATAAATTTAAAACAGTTACAAGTATTGATTGTAATGATTTTTGATAATTTTTAATTGCAAGGAAAATAGTATCTATAAACTGATGTACCTATCTTTACCTGGTCAAAACAATTGTATTCTGTCCAACATTAATTACACTGCTAGAGCCATTTATTAGAAACATTGCAAAGTAAAGAAAGTGAAAAATACGGGAAAATCAATAGATTGCCTTAGAAAAATGCTCTGCCACAGCGGTGTTCGAGCAAATCAGGGAAGAACCCTTTCGCATTCCTAGAACGATGTTCGGGCATTTCTGATTTATTTTTGATTTTACATTTTATTCCATTTTTATAATAGTATTTATTCCGTGTCATAACAGATGAAAAGAGAAAAAAATTCGTATTAATTCACGATGTAATCTTAAGCCGGCCATTCACTTGAAGTATAGCCATGTCATTTGTCCTATGCCCGGTTTTTTCCAACCATTTTAACCGAAAAATACAGGCACGCCATTCTCTTGTATTTAAAAAGATGCTAACTGTTAACGAAAGTGGGAGGAGCGATCATCTTTCTCTCTCTACAGCTGCTTTTTAATAGATCTTCGATTTTACCCAGTCAACAGATTTTAATTTATGGTACGCTCGAAGCGAGGCTTCAATCTACGCAAGGCATTGTTCTTTTCTCTAGCCTCTTTCAGGGTCCCTCTGACCTTTCGTTCTGATTTCAGTCCAGACGAAATTCCAACCATGGCAAGTCGTTTGGCTCATTTCCATAGATTTTTATCGCTTTTTCCTTCTAGCATTCCAAAATACACAATTTGTCTGCGAAGTGAATGGCCGCTTTACAATTACCGAATGTGATAATCTGCTATGTAAGTGGAAGACAATTTCAATAACAACCTTGAGCTTGTTTCATGGCGATGAGTTTCATAATATTAGGTTCAATTGAAGACAGATATTTTCTCATGTCTGGTGCACTTTCAAGCTCACTACGTTATTTGATCTTAATATACACTCAAAGGACGAGAATATTCTTTCCAGAAGCTCTGTGTTCGCATGTGGTATTAATTGTTTTACTGTCTCGGCAATGTTTGCTTGGTACTCTTCCTTAACTGCTACCAAGTAGGATTTCAATTCGCATAACTTTTAATTTCCCCACGGAGTTGGGGAAAAAATTCTATAAACTTTTATTTTTTATTTTAATCCCTTCTGTGTTTCCGCCATTACCAACATTACCTTCAAGTACCCCAGGGGTACACGTACCACGGATTGGGATCTCTGACATAGAGACAAAAGCTGCAAGTGAATATAAATCTCCACTGTGTACACATAAAACCATACAAAAGAACAAAGTCATACAAATTTTCGAAGACGAAAATGATTTTAGCTCATGCCCATTCAAAGGAAGCTAAAAATGTTTTGAAACATTCATACATCATTTTGTTCCGTTTGCACATTTTTTACATCCATTTTCATAAAAATACCATGAATATTCGGGAACATATAAAGGTTTCTTTAGAATATCTCAAATTTTTTGCATGTTTCTTGCTTATAAAACACAGAGTTTCACGATAATTTTTGCGAAACTTACATAATACTCGGAAAATATGTTAGAGAAATTTTTTTTAAAAATTTCAAGTGAAAACTTTGAATATTTGAAGAAATATGAGTAGTATATACTTTTTAACTGCGCTTGAGCGAAACATAGAGGAAAATTTCTTTCATAACGTCTAAGCTAGATATATAAGGCATTATATATAAAAGTTTCAGTTGAATAGCTTTAAGATTTAGAAAGATTTAGGCATTTTAACCAGCAGAATTCCTGTTGTTCTTTAAGAGAAGAAAATATGAGATTTTTAAAGAAATCAATATTTTAAAACATGAATCTTCGAATAGCAACAGTGAATTTTATGATATTTGAATATCCTGAGTACCGATCTAAACTTTTAAATTACATCCGTAATTAAAATTGCAATTCGACAATGAATATAGGAAGATTCATGTCTAAAAATTATTGATTTGTACAAAACACCTAATAATTATTTTGTCATTTCATGGTTGAGATGAATAAAACTTTCTAAATCTGAATGGTATTGAAATAAAAATTTTTATATGAGCTGTAAAAAATTCCTGGCTTCGACGCTTGGAAAGAAAATTTACGTTATATTTTTCACATATAGAATTAAAAAGTATTTACAACAAATAATAATAATTCATCAAATAGTTAAGGTATGAACTTCTAATTTTAATACAATTTTCTCATACATTTTGTCGAGTTTTCTGCGGGTGTACAAAATTTTGGCTTAAAACTCCTCATGTTATAAGCAAAAAACATGCGAAAAATTTGGGATGTTTTAAGAAAAAGAAATTTATATATTCCCGAATATTCAAGTTTTTTTATGAAAAAGCATTCAAGCAATGAAAAGGAAAATAATTGATGAAAGTTTCAAAACATTATAAGCTTCCTGTGAAACGGGAAGATCCCAAATCATTTTGTTCTTCATCAATTTGTAGACAGTTCCCTTAATGCTGTCGCGACAAAATCTTCACTGTAAAATGTGAGTTCCAACGATTGCGCTATGCATGATTCTCTGCAAATGATAGTGAACAATTGTATTCAAATAACCTCCAAATGTTTTGCATTTTATCATTCTTGTAAAATTTTCGGCAGTAGTGTTTGCGGATGTAAAAGTTGATAATGAAATTTAATCGCAAGAAGAGATTTTACTTTGAAGAAGAGCATTAAAAAGACACGCACTTTTGTAATTCTAGGATGAGAGTATTTAAATCTCTATGATTCAGAGGAGCATAAAAAATAAATTTGTGGAAAATAAGCAAAATCAAAGATGGATCCAATAAATACGACAGGAACTGTTAAGAAGAGGTGGCTCGAATCTGGTTTGGGGTTGTATAGTTGCTTCTAGAGAAGGCAATTTAGTTTTAATCGATATAAAAATGACAAGATATAGCATTGATATATCGATATATTTCTTTTTCAACACTTAGAAAATATCTGTTTATCTGTAAGACTATCTAAAATACGTTTTAACAAACTTTTAGGCGCGATACACAACCCCGATTTTAACCGGACAATTCATGAGCGACCGAATGCCGGAGAAACGATATACAGCCTGAAGTACACTGCTAACAGTTGGGCACAAACCACAGAACACTGGAAGTGCCAGAAAGGTAATTAACTGACGTTTTTCTCAGCATTTCCCTATGACGGGGTACAGAACGAAAACCGCAATTTCTTCCTTCGTTCGTACGGTAAGTATGTGAGCAGTATCCAATTACTTTCTGCGTATTTCTAGCCGCTAATGACTTCTCTGGTTAAAATCAGAATGTGCACCGGGCATTATATGGAAAATATTCTATCTGGATGTAAAAATCTTAACCTCATTTCGGGGAGATCGCGCACGCTTAGTACACTTAGCGTTTATTATTAGCCTGGTTGTTAATTTTTTCTACTTAATTACGCCGCTTTTAACTTTAAAAGCGGAAGTATTTCTAATAAATACGGCTCAATAAAAAAATTAGAAGTTCTCTAAAGGCATAAGTTTTTAATAAAAAAAATCCTTAAAAAATTTAACTTATGCTATACCTTTAAGTAATAAAACGTAATATCGTTTTTTAACATTTTCATTTATTTAAAATATAGTTAATAAAAGTTTTATAACACTTTGCTGTTTCGAATTCTGATGAATCTTGAATAATATGATCGATTTTCAAACATTTAATAGGGTTTTCTGAATTAACACATTATGATATCTCTAACAGTCATAGAATTTAGGATTCATTATGTTTTCTTCTCTAAATCATGAGCGTTTTGCATGTAAGTTTCTTTGCTTCTTTTGGAGTGGCGCTATAATCGCTAATCAAACGCAGTGTTTAAATCGCGGCGTATTTAATTCAACTAAACGTCCCGTTTATATGTGCCAATTTCTTTGTCACCAATCATAGTTTCGGGACGCCGAAATGTTCCGATTTCTGAAAACGAGCAAACCATGTTAACGATGTTGAAAACAACTTAAAAAACCAAAAAAATACGAAGGTAGTAACTAGTATCGCGATGATGACTTGCATGTTACTTCATATTCCGCAGCTATCCATCAGCTTCCAAATAGATGTCCTAAAACTACTTTCATTGAGCTAACAGGTTGTGATAAAATCTCAAAAACATAAGGAAATTAACCACTTTTTTTCCGGGTCCCTTCAAATGATAGCAACATCAGCTCTGATTTCGTTCACCAGCCCGGACATTCAAGTTCAGACTATAAATAAAGGGCCTAACTATTATCGACATTCTAACTTTCCGATTGCAAGAAATATTATATAAAAAAATGTGGAACTAAAATAGTGGTGAAGCTTTAATTAATATTTTTATTCCAAACCAAATGTTTATTCTTACCTACGCCCTTTTTTACCCTACTGATGTGAGCACCACTAAATGTGGATGAGTGGCTCAGGTTTCATATGAAGGCATCGCCCGCCTAGGGTTACAGAAATGGGGGGCATAGTCCCCCCTCCAGTGATAGTACGTACCTCCTACGGGAGGGGCTGGGCCGTGAGGCTGTGTTGGCCATTAGGACCCGACCTCAGTACTCGTTTCTATTGCAACGGCCATCATTCAGACCTCCCGTATGCCTAGGCAGGTCGGGGTGACTATAGCTTGTGGTTACCTACGTCCTTTAATGTATAAATTTTCTCTTGAAAATAAATGTGAATAATTCAAAGGGCAGTCCTTTGAAGCAAAACATACTGGATTATTCCGTATAAAAATTGTCAGTCTTTCAAACAATCTCGTATTGGTGGTAACTGTAGAAAAATTGCGATCTTCACAATTGACGAATATTCATACATTGTAAATTCTTTTATTGCAAAGCAACATTTTGTAACATGGCAGCAGACAGTTTAAGAAAAAAAAACTGAGCGGATTTCAAAATTTGTCATATAAGCATAGTATTCTTATTGGAGAGTCAGAAAATAGTTACGTTTTAATTTATTATGATTTAATTTTATTTTGAAATAGTTGAATCTGACATTTCTGAACATTATTCGAAATCATATGCACCATGCATAAAATATAATTCTGCAATCAGATCACTAATTTAATTCCAGCTAAAATAAAATTGTTAACCGCGTAACTAACTTGCCTTACCAATTATCTAATTAACTGAAACATTCTATTTTGGTTATGCGTTGTTATTTTAATTCAGTTGAGAACCCAAAGGGCAACCAAACTGTTAATGTATTAAAGGTGAATTTTGCATCGAATTATAACGTCACTGAATCTTTTTGTTTTAGTATTTAAGTTTACAATTGAGCTATTTCAGTGCACGAAAGGCATCCAATTACAGTTGATGAGGTTAGAAAAGATCCTACAAGGAATTTAACAGATCAATTCGAAATCATCGGATCCTTTAAACTCTTTCTACTTGAATGATTGCATCTTGCTTCTCCATGATTTTCGAAACATATTAAACATGTAATAGGAAGCAACAACGAATAGTATATTTTGAAACAACATAGTATACCTGGAAATGACCATTTCAAAGCCATTCATTGTCGGTTGAGATCAATCCTGCAATGGCTAGCTTTCCAGGGTACACTTGACTCTTAGACATAATAATTACATTTGTCCCTTCTAGTACATTGAGATTAGAGAAAAAATCTCAAATACTGTTGTTTGTAAATCCTAATAGATTGCATTGAATATCAAGAACGCTGAGTGATAATTTAAAAAAGAACTGATATTTAAAAATTCAAACACAAAAAATATCGGACCTTCTGAAGGAAATAATCCTAAAAAATGTTTAGCAGAAACATTTTGTCCTCTAGGAATATTTAAATCAAAATAAAATACAATTTCATTATTCAGAGATGATATCAAGTGTTCAAACAAAGATTTTACTTTTTGACATTTATAAAATTTTTAACCTTTTAAGTTCTGAATTGTAAATATTATATTGTATTAATAAACATGCAACGCAAATAGTTCGATTGATAGCAAAGCTGCAAAGATCAGCTATCTAGTGTACGCTTCACGCTTAGCAGTTCATGTACAATCATCAATTACAATCCTCAGAATTTGACTAAAACATATAAATAATTTTGATTGTAAATCACAACTTTAACTTGTTAATAAAAGAAATTACAATTATTATTATTTTGTAAATGAAGTTAATTAAGTTTTTTAAGGTATTACATTAAAGCTAAGCATCTGGACAAGTTTTCCTGTAGTAACAATTTTTTTTTACAAAAATAAATAAAAATGCCGTCAAAATATATAATTTTTTCGATGATATTTATTTGTAGTTAGACAAAAAATCGTTTGATTAAACTACGTATCTTGAAATGTATTATATATGTATATATATTTAATTTAGTTAAGCATTTGAAATTCCGTATTGTTTTATGCTTTTTATGGAAGAAAATTTTGTAACACATTTTAAAACCCAAACCCGTGTGTGAATAATACTTGCCACCACAACCACCAATTTTTAAATAATCATGACAATATACTTTACTACTTCAGCGTATACAGCTGCTCCCTATTAACTTTCTTTTTCCTTTCCATTAGTTATGTCAACGTCCCTGGTGTTCCTTCTCCAAGCTTCCTCACTACGTCAGCGTCCCCTATGTATGATTTATCGTGCAACGAGCTCAATAAACGACGTATCTTCAGTGGAATCGGGTCTCGAATCAGAAGCCCTGCAGTCCAAGTTCCACCGGGCTTTGAACTTATCTTTAGACCACAGCGGCCTCTATGCGAGTCCACTTGGAACCTTAGAAATTCTCACAACTCTACATTCTTGCGAATTCTTAATATTTCTCAGTAAAATTGCGAAAATTATCCCGGCCTTAAAATTTTCATTAAAATTTGCTAAACATTTAAAGAGAGTGAATTTACTTTCAATTATTTCTTTAAAAGTCTGCATTATTTTATTTATATTCCATCTCTAAGGCCACTGTAATTTTTCACAGCGCCTTGTGTTGAAAATTAAAATTCTCCAGGACCTACAGGTTAACTTCTTTACTTAAATCCATCTTAATTAGAGGGAAAGTCTCACAATAGAATGGGCAGCGCCACCTATTGGCAGAGTATTAACAAATATGTCTGTCACCTGTCCAGTTATGCATTTTATGTTTCATATGATGCAAATTCGATAAAATCTGTTTCTTATCGTCAATACAAATGCTATCGAATTAAGTATCTTATTCAATACCACATGCGATAGTTTGCATTTGTATCGACGATACGGGGAATTAAACGTGGCGGAAAAGACGCAGAACCGATCGAAAAGTTTTGTCCACCATGTGCTGATTATCGTTAATGCAAAATATGTTATAAAAATTTTGAACATCAACCGAAATTATGAAGAAAGTTTCATTATAATGTGAAGCTTCTTAATTATAGAACCGTAAAGCTCTAATAATATTTTGAAAAGAAAACAGAAGTTAAATAGAGATAAAATCGTTCACGATTCATTTCAAGGTTTTCATTATCCTACTTTTTGGGAATGAGATTGGTCTGGAATTATATTACTTATAATTTTATTGCGGAATATTTTAAATAGAAACGTTACATTTTGGAGAAGAAAAGATTTCACCAAAATACAATACTTCTAAATAAATGACTATGTTTGTTCGCCGGAGTTAAAGCATAATGCCTTAAAATTTGGAATCTAAATTTCACACCCCTTGAGACTTCAAGAAATATAGAGAAAATTTTTAAAAATCAGGAAGATTAGACTTCGAAATTATTCGACATAAATTATTTGACGCTTTAAGAATAATTTACAATAACTGAATAGATTCCAATTGTTTCTTTCAACAAGACAAATAATGATAATTCGTTATCTTATTATAAATCAATGGTTATATATGGAAGTGATTAATATGTTTCCCTATTAGCCCAAATTATTTTATGGTATCTCCCCAATGTTGCAACGATATTCTGATAGCCGCACCACACCGTAAAGATATCTTATGAATAATGCAGAGAACCTTGTACTAATAGCGCTCATTCACTGTCCTGTCAAACGTAATAGTTCTTTTCTATTTTGAAAGTTACAGCAGGTAATACCATCGAAGCTCAATCAAGTGTCATATAAGAACCATCCACGTGTTACAAGATATGATGCCGCATAGTGCAAGAGGGTTTACAATGTTATGATGATATCTTCACAATATTATTGAACAGCGTCTTGTAGATATCATATAATTTTTGTTATTAGTGGTTATTATACAGTGTGTCCACTATAACTGTGGCCAGCAGATAATTTCTAAACCGTTAAATATAAGCAAATACTTCCAATGAAAAAATAAAAGTTTTAAATGACGTAAAGAATTATAATTTATGCTTTTTGATTACATAAATGCACTTCTGAAATAACTTAGAAGTCTAGATTTTTCCGCAATTTAAGCAATGAAGAATCGATATTCTGCGATTAAACTGACCGAGTTATGAAGCTCTGAATATTACTATTTTAGACTATTTCAATGGAAGTCTCGAGAAAAATCCCCAAAATCAATGAACGACTCGTACTCGAGGTGGTTGCTTTGAGTGGCTTAAAATAATGCAATTCAAAGCTTCAAAACTCAGTCAATTTTAGTCGCAGAAGAATGGAAACTTTTTTATTTAAAATGTTAATGCGTCAACAATATTTTACTAAATATGTTTGATAGTACCAGGGGGACTGTACACAAATTCAGACTTCGTAGTTTCTTCTGCAGTACATTTATTGACTCAAACAACATAGAATATCATTTTTTACGTCATTTCGAAACTTTTTCCCAATGGAAGTATATGCGGATGTAGAAAATAGCTATTGGGTCACTATTAAAGTAAGCACCCTGTATAGACAAGCCTATCGTTTCATATTTCCATCTTTGAACAGAGCGGCATGCGTATATCTAGTGCCGAAAATGTATTCATAAACTTTGAACCAGTGGCGTGGCGAGGGTAAAGGATTTTCACAAAGCACTCATCTGCTTGCTCCACTCCATGCCCTGTATTGACGTTACTGAACTAAACTGCTGAGCCCGTTTCTCAGACAATGGCGGCTCGTCAGTTCAGAAACGAGCAGCGCTGTAAAAATAATTTTCAAGAGAATACAGTTAAAAATATAATATTTTAAAAGCAACTTTGCTTGAAAATAGACGAAAGCTTTTATTTATAATTATCTGACTTGTATTTTTGAAAAATTATCGACATATTTCTTTTTCGATGAATGTCATATAACAAAAGAAAACGAATGTCCTTCTGTGTACTCCAGTAATTCTTCTTTTTTTCACATCAATTTATTAGTATTTTATCTTGAGTAAAAAGGAACTTTGTATATAAATGCATATAAGATTCAAGTGTAAGATTAAGATTATTCCTAATTCATAATTACTATAATTATATCTTGGAGTCGATCTTGTATCTCTTACAAAACCATAATAAGTGGCGTCTTAAACCTCATTTTCCGGGCAACTGTTTTCCTCTGTCTTCCGTTCACTTATTTGGCCATGGGGCCGGAACAGTTACGTGGAGGATGGTGGAATGGCAACATCCGATGTCATACTACCATCTTCCCTCCAGCCAAACATCTGGCAGAAAAAAAATGAGAAAAATAAATATAACCAGTGGGATAGCCATTATTGCGGATTTTTCATGGAGTGCATTTTAGAGACTGATTTCTTTCATTATTTTGTTATGTTCTTTTTTTAATCTGGCATTAAATGATATGCGCATTGGTAGGGATGTGGTGTGGCGGCTTTGGTGAGTGGAAATAGGTAAGGTAGTTAGCTTGATTTGAATTGCTGGGACTTCATAGTCTGGCGCCTCCTGCGGGTGTTGATAGCACCCGTCTACGACTGCCCATTAAAACCGGTAAGGGGTCTTTATGGTCTAAGGTGCGGGGACAAGCCGTAGTGTTAGTTAGTTAGTGATGGCCAGCCTACAAAGGGAAGAAGAAAAAAATGCATCAGTTGGCCTGGCACCAAAATAGGAGCTGCTTAATGCCAAGACAAGTCGATAGGAGGCAATTTGATTGACGAAGTGATTGGATTCTGATATCCTCTACCTCTGAAACTTAACGCTATTTAGTGCGTTTTTCGGCTAAGATTTAATTCTAACTAGTTGAGTCGACGTGATAAAAGCATTTACACTGGTGAAAAAAATTAAGAGAATTTGCATATTTTATCGAATTTCATGAAAAGAACTGAACTGAATGTAAAACCACTGCTTCTAGACGAAAATGCAAATCTTGTACGTCAAATACGTAAGCGTACACGTGTGTGCAGGCGAAGCTAGTAGAGAAACAGGCTTGATAAGCGCGCGTAAGGTAAGACGCATTTCGTTCGCTATCACACCTCGGCGAATTTCTTGGTGTTATTTTGCAGCAATCGGTAAAATTCAAATTGTAACAGTAAAAATGAGTAACCACCAACGTTTAAATGATGGAATTAAGTGGCGAATTGTGGGGAGGCTAGAAGCAGGTCAATTTCAAGTCCAGATATGTAGAGAGTTCAATTTAACGCCCAGCGTCTTGTGTAACTTATGGAAACAGTTCCTGGATACCGGATCCATCGAGAGAAAGCCTGGGCAAGGTCGTCCAAGAGCCACCACGGCCACAGAAGATCGTTATTTGCCCATTATAGCGAGGCGTAACAGGGGTGCTACAGCTTCTCAGCTCTCCTGTGACTTGTATGTAGCATCAGATACCCGTGTATCAAGGGTGACTGTTTCCAAAATACTTCATGCGACAGGGTTGTTTGCAAGAAGACCTGCCGTTTGCGTCCTGCTCACTTCTACGAACAAGAGAGTCCGTTTAGCATGGTGCAGAGAGCATAGAGATTGGAGTATGGATCAATGGGCGATCGTTCTCTTCACTGATGAGTCCCGGTTCAGCCTGAACACGATTCTCGCCGTGCGTTCATATGGAGAGAACCAGGGACCCGCTACCTACCCTCCAATGTCCGCGTAATCGACCATTATGGCGGAGGGGGTTTAATAGTCTCGGCAGGCATCATGTTGGATGTCCGAACACCTCTCCATGTCTTTGAAAGAGGCACTGTGACTGGTGTGAGGTATAGGGATGAGATCTTGAAGCCCTATATTCGCCTCTTCAGAGGTGCAGTTGGCCCTGAGTTCATTTTAATGGACGATAACGCGAGGCCACATAGAGCTCTTCTGGTCGACGAATTTCTAGAGAGTGAGGATATTCGCCGGATGGATTGGCCAGCCAAATCTCCAGACCTCAACCCTATAGAGCATGTCTGGGACGCTCTGGGAAGGGCAATTGCTACTCGCAAGCCCCTCGAAGAACCATCCAGGAAATGAAAACAGCGTTGCTGAACGAGTGGGACCAATTGCCACAGGAAATGATAAACTGCCTTATTTCAAGTATGAAGTCACGCTGCAAGGCCTGCATATCTGTAAGAGGGGACCATACCCCCTATTAACCCATTTTTTGTTTATTCTGCAACCGCTGTTTCATAACTTCAGACTCCAACGAGTGTTACTCACGATCATGCGTGTGTATTACAAATGTTGAATGGTTATTTGTTTTGTATTGCATCAATGTATGTACATATCAAATTTCATTAAAATCTGTCCAGTAGTTCTAGAGATAATCGACCAAGTCTGAAAATTTTCTTAATTTCTTACACTAGTGTGTAATATAGGTAACAGTAGTCCTTTTCGATCGGTCGTTTTAAATAAATATTACTATATATATATTAGATGACTCAAACAATAAAGAAAAGGAAAAAAGCATTAACTGCCTATTTTACAAACATGAAAATTATCATAGCAAGTATAAGTGGTCTTGAAATGCTCGAAGACTTTTTGCTATATTTATTTTTCTTGTTTTTTATTTTCTTATTCACAATTTATTAGTGCACGCAGAAGATAATAAAGATGGCATTTACCTTCTCTGAATTTAGATTAAGAAATGTTCATCTATTTGAATGAACTTATTGTTCAGTAAATGTTACATCAAATAGTACAGGGTGGATAAGAAGGTCAGTAGACATTTAGAAAAATTATTAAAAAGAATCGAAAAATAATCAGACTGCAAAACGGTTTGCGGAATAAATATTCCATGCACATGAGGATTTATTTTATTTTGTTTATTTATTTCATTTGGAATAAAAAATTATACTTACAAAAGAATATACTGTGACAAGCAAGTGACGCTAAACGTTTCGATTAGTCTGGAGAGACTGAAAAAAATGTTAGCTAAACCTGAAAAATCCTTGCTAGTGATATTTTCCTGTTTTAATCTTGAAGCAGAGCCGACTTCTTTGAGAAATTTCGATAGCAGAAGAATATGAAACCTAGAAAAAGTCCTTTAACAATTAGATGGCTAATATACCTTGTTAATAGATTTGTAGAAACTTTCGTTCTGGAGAATTCTGCGCATCCCGGAATACTAGGCATGCCGAATCCCGTTCTTCTCTTATGATATTCGCTGGTACTTACGTCGTGCGACTCTTCTGCGATGTGTTGTGGATTTCACGCAGTGGCATAACTGAGCATTTTGCCACCCGAGACGAACTTACAACCTGCCTTACTTTGCAAGTTACTTTTGGTCTATAACTTCGGAAAAAATTATTTTTAATGTATTTTATTGTTTGACGCCTTCGAGCTCCGCAGACAGGTTGCGAACTCGCCCGAATACCACCAGGCTTACTTCCAATTAACGACGAAAGTCGAAAAATACGAATAAATTACATTGGGATTTTTTTATTATTATTCTACTTACACAATAACTAACACTTTTCAGCGATAAAATGGTTTTTCTGCATGTCTGGTTTTATCACCCCTTTCTAAGTGCCACCCGACGTGAACAACACCCTATTTTGTTATTTTGCTGAAGCCATGTTGAACATTAGTTGTCTTAAAATTGGTACTGGACGTTTAAAATTTGCACTGGTTAAAGTCCTCATTTATTTTCAGTGTAAGTTCATTCGGTTATATCAACACATATATCGTCGTTTCGCATACTATTTTTTTTCGTCCGAAAAACAAATACCATGAGCATAGAATGCTTTCTCGCAAACCTTGTTTCAGCTAGATAATTTTTCTATTTTTTTAAGGTCTTTTTTTAAATGTCAATGGATTTCTTTAACTGCAAATTACAGAACAAGATAAAGACTTACTCTCTCTAAAAGAATGTATATTAAATTGAAATATTAGTATAATCAATTTCATTTAGCCTTAGAATTTTACTTGTAAAAGAACATGAATGATTATATTTTTGTAATAGAATAACTAAAGTTAAATTTTCTTAAAACATGTATCACAAAAATGTCCCATATGAATATAAATGTTAAACGAGAAAACTACATATGAGGGAATGTTGCCATATTGAAAAAAAACATTCATTTTTTCTAATTAGAAAGCAACGACAGTGAAACTGAATAGCAAGAATTTAAAACGAATTACAGTTAAGGCTACAGAAATAATGGTAAATGCGATAAAAGAAATAATAAGTATTAAAAATTAACAAAAATATATATTTAGAATTACATATGTCAAAATAAATAAATCTAGGTGTGCCATTAAGTGAAAGAGCTGAAAGTTATTAAGAATTGACTTAAAAATCAAAGAAACGCAACTCATGCAATAAACTGAATTCACTTAATGTCATCACCATGTGTCTTGCTACTTAATTACTCATGCCATTTGACAGCACCTAAGGGTGGCAGATATTCTAGATCTTTGGAAATCAGCAAACCAGCAGTCATTATAAGAATTTCAACAACAGCTGCTGGTAAATTCTTAGAAAATATATTTGTTTTCAGGATGGAAATGACAAAGGTTACTTAAATTCCATGAAATCTAAAATTGATATCTAATTTTATTCTAAACATTAAATTCTGTGTTACGTTTAGAATAAAATTAGCTTATAATTTTGAAATTTTTACGTTTAGAATAAAGCATAATATATTCTGAACAAGAAAAACTTCCTGAAAATCTTTTTAGATCAGAAGGAATTTAAGTTGACTTTAACATTTTCATCGTGAAAATAAATATATTTTCTTAGAATCGTCCGGTATACTATTGTTAAAATAGTTATTATGAGTTATGGCGAAATGAATGACCGAAAATCTACTTTCTGTTTTGTTAAAAATTGAATTTAATGTAACCTCTCTGTCAAACTTTAATTTAGTGAATCATTTATTGATATACAATTATTGACGTATGGACAATTCAGTATGGCTGAAAAATAAATTTTGGATTTCAATAGTTGCTCTCATTTAAATTAGGGTAGATTAATTGTTCCATAGATACGGAACTTAGCATTATTTTGCTAGCTTCTTAAAATATATCGATGCAATAGTACCAATTTTTGAGAACAACGCTATTGGATGATTCTTAAGAATATTGCAGTGACTATTTAATGTGGATCTGATCCCATTGTCCAATATTTCAAGAAACTGTATTCTGCAATTATATTCTTAAGTTCACTAATTTTTGCATGCAACTTAACTTTGTTTCTTACACTTTTGTGCTAGGATTTGGCCATTCAATTTAGAAAGCCATCATAAGAGATTCTTACTACTTCTGAGAAAATGCCTTTGGAAAAGAATTGTTTGTTTCATGGCTGCTGGCACTACTATTATCAATGGACCTATAAATCTTTTTTATTTTTAAGTAATAAAGCGTCTGAAAAAGATTCCCTTTCTTTCATACAATGTCTTTATTAAACGTACCATAATTAGAGCGCATCTTCGCATTTTCGCATATGAATTATAAAGAGAAAATACATCCTGCTGGTAGCGCCTATAGATCCGGGGTAAGTATTCTCGTCGGGACAAATTTTGTTCCCCGTTCACGCAATGAGCTATTCAACTAGTGGATAACAAAGATCTGGCTGTGGTACTCTGAGAGGGTCATCATTACTTGTCTTTGTATAGCATGTTATGTCCTCCTATTCGTGCAGACCTTTCTATCATTACTGGACTTTAATGCTACTCTTTCATGATCGTAAAACATTTTTAAGGAATCTCATATTTTATATCGTCCGAATTCAAAAAAGGAAATGCTTTTGGAATTAGTCTTCTTGTCGTTCTGTGAACAATGATATCACAAATTACTTGGGTATATGGGCCATTAGGTGGTTCTGAAAATCCAAAGTGTGGATGATAAATAATAATCTAGGTGCAAAAGTTGTCTTTAAGTGTACTAGCATACATGCAAATTTTTCAACTCTTGTTTAATATCTTCCGGTGCCACAAGATGTAAATATTTAAAAAAGTAAAACCTGATTTTATGCAAATTTCGAATAAAAAAATTAAATGTGTAAGAAAGTTAGCAAGGAGAAACGTAGAGGATAGGAAGAAACAGAAATGAGCTACCACAAATTTGGAAAATTATCGTAATGAAAAAATATCGTGTCTGTTCTCGATATCACATTTTGTAAGTGTACAATAAATGTCATAATGCAAAATGACATAAATCCCACTTGCTCGATTGTTTATAAAGATCAAAGATTAGAAGGAAAAATGGTATTGAAGAAGTGGACGTATTGCGACTAAAAAATGAGAAAAGTAAAAAAGCAGATGAAGACAAAGAATAAAACGTAAAATGGTTAAGTGATGCTTGAAGCTGCTCATGCTAATCAATGGAGCTACTTGAACTCAACACTATGTTTTCAACTGCGATACAGATACAGATGTATTACACCTAGAACTATCAATTATAAAACGTTTAGATTCACAAAGGAAAACGTAGGAACCAAATTGATCGATACGGAATTTCGTAGATAACTAGCTGTTTATATCTAAGCCGGCTGTTCTACAAAACATATAATTGTCAACGATCAGCGAGAGATTCTGATGGGTAGATCGTAATAAAATCCTTAGACAGCTGCAAAAAAGATCGAAAATGCAGTTGCAGAATCTACTAAGTTAACAGTGTCTTGGTATTTTTTAACCGGATTATATTTCGATGGGAGAAAAAACAACACAAAAGTGCTAATTAAGAAGGACACAAAGTACTACCCAAAGACCATAAAGAAGGAGCATTATACTCTTGTAAACGAACCTAACTCTGTGTATATCGGACATGTTACTGCTGCAACAGGAGGAGCTAAAGCCATAAAAGAAGCAATAATCAATTTTTTTGTATCAAATAATATGCAATTAAATGGGCTAACAGTAATTGGATGCGATGGAACAAATGTTAATACTGGGCAGAAGGGAGATATTATTCACTTGATGGAACTGGTCTCAATAGACAATTACAATGGTGAATTTGTTTGCTTTAAACAAATGAGTTACCTCTCCGTCATCTACTAAATTCTTTGGATGGTGCAACAACTGTTCCTAAAGAATTTTGTCGACCAATTCGTAAAGCAATCAAAACCTGCGAGGAGCTACCTGTAGCTCCTTTTTCTTCAATAAGTGTGGAGAATATGCCACATAATATAAATAGGATAGTTCTTAGCAATGATCAGCAATATCCATATGATATTTGTCTAGCGATATCAAGAGCTGAATGTTATTCTGACCTGGCATTAAGAAAGCCTGGTGCAGTTGCTCACTCAAGGTGGCTAACAGTTGCAAGTAGAATTATAAGGTTGCATGTGGTCACAGACAAGCCAGCTGACAATCTTATTACTCTTGCAACATATATTATGAAGGCATAGGCAACCTGCATGGTTCCATGTCGAAACAAAACCCTCCATAACAGAAGGAGCGCGGCATATTTGAACACTTCTCATTTTCTAGATATTTGGAACCCAATTTAAGAAATATAGTACACACGAAATAACCTCTTTTGTCATACTGAAAATTTACTAAATTCTGCTTACAGATAACAGAGAGAATATAAGGTCTTTAGCATTACGAAAACTAATTTGTGCTGGAAATGAAAACAGAGCATCATCAGAATAAGAATTTTTCAAGTATCAAAAATAGATTTTAAAGCAAAAGATTATTTTGCACTTATTAACTGGCAACGAATTGGACATTTTGAGCCACCTCTTTTGATAAATGTGTCAATTAAAGAAATTGAGGCCATAGTAAAAGTTAGACGGAAGAATGGTCAAAATATCCAAGCTGTAGAAAGATGTTTTCGGTTAGTGCCTGAAGCGTCGGAAAGAGTATATGGAGAGGAGAAGAGAAGAGACACGGCTTCATATTGAATAAGATGCAATCAAGAAGTCTTATCAAGCATTATAATACCGAAAGTGATTGCATCCTTTAGAAATATGTAAATCTTCAAACGAATAGAATTAAAAAATCTACGATATAAGTTCACTTTTTATAAGTTTTGTGATTTATTGCTTTGACTATTAAATTTATATTTCATGTATTATTATAAAATTATAATTATTTATAAGTTTATACTTTAATATTTGAATAATCTGCAAATTTTTCAAATATTTTTCATTAATTCACAATTTTTAATGGATATGTTAGGTATTTGCAAAATGTCAATTTTAATCTTTTGGGGACTTTCAGCCACCATAAGATATGAATGAATTTTAATAATAATAAAAAATATAAACAAATGTATCCAAAACAAAACTTCTTACCCGGCGCTAAAGAAAATTTTTTATGAATTTCCTACCAAAAAAATGTCATTTTAACTATTTTGACACTTGGGGCACTGAAGATATGAATGGATTTCAATAAAAAATATATGTAAACTAACATACCTAAGACACAACTTTCCCGCCCATGCCCAAAAAATATTTCAAACCAAAACAAAAAAGTTGTAAATTTTCTATAAAAATTCAATTTAACTATTTTTAAGGCGCTTGGGGCACTGAAGATATAAATGAATTTTCAATAAAAAAATTATATAAACCAATATACTTAAGACGCAACTTTCCGCCCTGCCAAAATATCTTCAAAAAAAAAAATTTTTTCCTATATCTTTCGATCCACCCTAATGGCCATCTCGCAATTTCCTCTATAAACTTTTAGGAAATCCATCTATGGATGTCTGTCTATTCGTCGTGCATATCCATGAGAACACGTTAAAACAAAACCTATAGATGGATGAAAACATCAGATCTATCGTTAAATTGCGGTCCGTATCAAGTTTTGGAACTAATCCATCTACGGGTTGACTGTCTGTTGGACTGCATATTTGCGAAAACTTGAACGAGATAATTTGAGAACGTAACGGCTTACGCAAATTAAACTTGGTATGTTGCCTTGTTACCAAAATTGTAGATGTCTGTCAATTTTGGACCCAACCGTTGATAGGAACACGAAAATCTGTACCTGGTTTCCTTCACTGTACTATTAAACACAAACACGCCAGAGAACGAGAAAATCGGTGGGAGATCACCCAGCTGGCAGAAGTGGAGTTGCAGTCCACCCGACTGTCATTTCTACAAAAGTCGGTTTATACGTGAAGGATACTAAACATATTTCAATTTATAAATGGATAATATTATACCGTAAGAATTCGGAGATTAGTTTTCAAAGACTAATATCTTCTATGAGATAAATTTCCATCCGTTCTGATATGTGAGATGCATATTTTGCAAAACTGCAAAACGCAACATATTTTGAGGTCTACTAGAGATGGAAGAGACGTATTAACTGACTTTACGACGGTGACTGAGATCTGTTACAGCAAATACGTAACCGAAAACGTAGTGA
>BGPR01007777.1:0-11024 GCA_013235015.1 Araneus ventricosus | reverse complement strand
GTTACGTATTGCTCTACCCAGGTAGAATTATAGTTGCATGTGGTCACAGACAAGACAGCTGACAATCTTATTACTCTTGCAAATATATATTATGAAGGCATAGGCAACCTGCATGGTTCCATGTCGAAACAAAACCCTCCATAACAGAAGGAGGCATATTTGAACACTTTCATTTTCTAGATATTTGGAACCCAATTTAAGAAATATAGATACATAATGAAATAACCCTTTTGTCATACTGAAAATTTACTAAATTCTGCTTACAGATAACAGAGAGAATATAAGGTCTTTAGCATTACGAAAACTAATTTGTGCTGGAAATGAAAACAGAGCATCATCAGAATAAGAATTTTTCAAGTATCAAAATAGATTTTAAAGCAAAAGATTATTTTGCACTTATTAACTGAAACGAATTGGACATTTTGAGCACCCTTTTGATAGAATGTGTCAATTAAAAAAGAAATTGATTCCATAGTGGACGGAAGAATGGTCAAAATATCCAAGCTGTAGAAAGATGTTTTCGGTTAGTGCTCAAGCGTCGGAAAGAGTATATGGAGAGGAGAAGAAAGAATCACCTCATATTGAATAAGATGCAAATCAAGAAGTCTTATCAAGCATTATAATACCGAAAGTGATTGCATCCTTTAGAAATATGTAAATCTTCAAACGAATAGAATTAAAAAATCTACGATATAAGTTCACTTTTTATAAGTTTTGTGATTTATTGCTTTGACTATTAAATTTATATTTCATGTATTATTATAAAATTATAATTATTTATAAGTTTATACTTTAATATTTGAATAATCTGCAAATTTTTCAAATATTTTTCATTAATTCACAATTTTTAATAGGTATTTGCAAAAATGTCAATTTTTAACTTTTTGGGGGACTTTCAGGCCACCATAAGATATGAATGAATTTTAATAATAATAAAAAATATAAACAAATGTATCCAAAACAAAACTTTCTTACCCGGCGCTAAAGAAAATTTTTTATGAATTTCCTACCAAAAAATGTCATTTTTAACTATTTTTGGGGACACTTGGGGCACTGGAAGATATGAATGGATTTCAATAAAAAAATATATGTAAACTAACATACCTAAGACACAACTTTCCCGCCCATGCCCAAAAATAGTTTCAAACCAAAACAAAAAAGTTGTAAATTTTCATAAAAAATTCAATTTTTAACTATTTTTAAGGCGCTTGGAGCACTGGAAGATATAAATGAATTTCAATAAAAAAAATTATATAAACCAATATACTTAAGACGCAACTTTCCCGCCCTCTGCCAAAAATAATTTCAAAAAAAATTTTTTTTCCTATACTTTTCGATCCACCCTAATGGCCATCTCGCTAAATTTCCCTCTATAAACTTTTGGGCGAAATCCATCTATGGGATGTCTGTCTATTCGTCTGTGCATATCCATGAGAACACGTTAAAACAAAACTATATAGATGGATGAAATTAAGCATACAGATCTATCGTTAAAATTGCCGGTCCGTATCAAGTTTTGGACCCAATCCATCTACGGGTTGACTGTCTGTTGGACTGCATATTTGCGAAAACTTGAACGAGATAATTTGAGAACGTAACGGCTTACGCAAATTAAACTTGGTATGTTGCCTTGTTACCAAAATTGTAGATGTCTGTCAATTTTTGGACCCAACCGTTGGATAGGAAAACACGAAAATCTGTACTCGGTTTCCTTCACTGTACTATTAAACACAAAACACGCCAGAGAACGAGAAAATCGGTGGGAGATCACTCCAGCTGGCAGAAGTGGAGTTGCAGTCCACCCGACTGTCATTTCTACAAAAGTCGGTTTATACGTGAAGGATACTAAACATATTTCAATTTATAAATGGATTAATATTATTACCGTATGAATTCGGAGATTAGTTTTCAAAGACTAATATCTTCTATGAGATAAATTTCCATCCGTTCTGATATGTGAGATGCAGTGCATATTTTGCAAAACTGCTAAAACGCAACATATTTTTGGAGGTCTACTAGAGATGGAAGAGACGTATTAACTGACTTTACGACGGTGACTGAGATTCGCTTACTTCATACCACGAGGCTGCCAAGTAACTGCGGACCTCCACATCTAACTGGGATATGTTCTTTCGATTAGAATAAAAATTTTAACATTCGAATCTGTTTAAGGAATTTAAGATGATTTGGGGAGCGAAATGCGCTCAATAAAAAAGTTTAAATCTGTAGGAATTAAGGTAAGGAATTA
Organism: Araneus ventricosus; assembly: GCA_013235015.1. NCBI lineage: Eukaryota > Metazoa > Arthropoda > Arachnida > Araneae > Araneidae > Araneus > Araneus ventricosus. Next base: position 8,776 of record BGPR01007777.1, on the reverse strand, counting down.
AGGGTAAAATTTTTTTGACTAAATTTTGAGAAATTGCATTATGTGGTGTGAAATTTTGAAACAGTGTTGTTTGTCCTTGGCCCAATACTTTTTTCAAAAAATACATTATCGCATCAGATTCGTTGTATTTTTAAACATACTTCATGAACAAAATGAATTTGTATAAATAAATGTGTTACTTTCATAAAACAGAATATTCAGAAGCCAGTATTGATGTTATTATCATATTTATTTAAATGGAACCACCTTATTGCCTTCCAAGAACAAAAAATGTACAGCAATGTTTCGGTTACAACTCCTCTTTGCTTTTTTTCTAGCTGACACAGGAACTAAATAGAACATTTCTAGTCATGCACATAAAAAGATTAAAACGGTTGAGGCGAACAAAAGAGCTTTGGGAAAAAAGCAAAAATGAAGCCGGTTTATCCACTCATTAGAAAACAAGGCTTCCAAGAGAGGACATTTCACAAGAAAATAACATAAAAACATTTTACTTTACATAAAAAAACATACAAAAAATAGTTCTGTGAATAGTATACCTGGCTTCTAGAAAACAAAAGGGAATCATAAGATTTATTCTTCTTCCCGGTGTTCAAAGACTCAGCCATATGTTTCTCCAATGCAAATTATTTACGTATATTAAAACCCCTACAAATGACTTTTATATTACTATATAGTATTGAGAATAATTAGTTAAAATTAAAATTTATCATAAAATGGAAAAAATCTTTTTTTCGACATATCTTGAATAGCACGTAAACAATTCTTGTCTTTTTCGATTAGTGCTCATGCAGGCAGAAGTTCAATTGAAATAACATTTTATCACCGTCTGACGCGTTTTCTGACTGTGAGTATTATGCAGAGAATTAACAAATGAATTAAATTCCTTGATTGTTTTTTTTCACACACACAAACCTAAACCAAAATAAATAAGTTCAAAATGTTTCAATGGAGTTCCATGGCGCTTTTAAAGGAAGGTGGAATAACTCCTCCACATTCTTCTTTATATGAATTGTGAGTGACTCCGAAATCATAATATCGGTATCACAGTTCACGTAAGCCTAAAACATTGTCTCTGATCTCAGGAGATTCCCATCTTCTTCATCCATGATAACAGTTTTATCATTTCTTTCACAAACATCATTTTTAATGATGATATCACATTCATATAGTGTTGGATCTGGAAACTCTACTTTAATGAAACAATTCCTTATTGTCTCAGATCTGACTTAAATTCCATGTTAGGGAATTAATATTTATTGGCTAATGCACATTTTCCATTCCGTGTGTATTTACTGTTGTGGTACTTTTAAGCATGTTGAAGTTGGAATGGGGAATAAACCTTTTCCTCCCCAGCCTGATCGACTGGAGCGATTTAGTCAAATTTTTTTTTTCGCAAATTCCTTTTATTACTTTGCAAGAACCTAACCAATCAGAAAAACCCACATTTATTGTGTAAGTTTAAAATTTGTTATTTTATGATTTTGAGTTCCTAATTTTGTACAGATTTCACGTAATGCTAAAATTGTAAAGTTGCATATGTTATTTTTAACATTATATTTTCATTTTATTTACTAGTCATACAAAATTTAGATGTAGTAATTAGTCATCATTATTTTATTAAAGCAAAATTAAATGTAGTTAAATTATGATAAAACAAAATTAAAATTCCTTGAGTTTATAATTATGTTCAGCAGTATAAAACATATTTACGGACAACAAACATACAAATGAAAAATTGCCTTCTAAGCAAATAAGTAGCTAGTAAAAGTCTTTTCGAAGCGCTCTGATGCTTTCCCATGCCACCTAATCGAAATAAATCTAAAACCTAATAACTCATTTAAACATAATTTCATTTTGATACGACCTAAATTGCTTTCGAGTCGATGGAATTCAGCTTCGGAACAAGGAAATTCGAAGTTTCATTACTCGGTTAGTTTTAATCGCAGATAAGTGGAAATCGCTTTCTTGTTTAAGAATATTTTACTAAATGTAACTAAAAGAAACGGAGACTATAAAAAATTAGATTTTGTAATTTTTTCAGCAATATATTTATTGATTCAAACAATATAAAAACAATTCTTTGCCTCATTTAAAATATTTTTTCCTATTGGAAGTATATGCTTATCTCTAACGGTTTTAGAAATTAGCTACTGGTCCACGATTAACATGGACATTTTATATTAACGTACAATAGAGTATGAGTCAATCTGTTTGTTCTCCATACATATTTTTTTCTAAAACTTGCCTTGAAAATCCCAATCCTATTTTTAAAAAAAATTTCAATGTCATATATTCTTTATAAAAATAAGACACATAGTGTATTTTATGTTTTATTTTATTACCCATTTCGGAATAAGACGCGTTATCTAATCTTGCTGTTTATTTTCCCATAAATATTGATCCAATTTTAATGAAACTTTCACAGAATTTTATAACCTACTAGCCGTCTTCGGCGACCAGCTGGTGCACCCGTTTAAATTAGTTTTTATTTTTGTATTTTATATTAAATAAAGCATTACCCGTCGCAGTTTCAGCCACGATAACTCAGCAAAAATGAAAAACTGAAAACTGAATATTTTATTGTATTTGAGAGATAGTAAAATATTTAAAGACGTAAATTTTAAAATGCCAGCGATACAGTTCTGTATGATGCATAGCAGCTAACGAAACTTACAAACTGAGTTTAAAATAACTTTTACTCAATTCATCTATCACTCATCGGTAGAATGATTAACGCTGAATATGATCTCGAAAGCCGAACATGTTGCACACCCGTGTGAACCAGTGGGTACAAAAAGTGAGGCGGCAAAAAATTCATAGTCATCGAAAAGACCCGGGAGTATAGGAGGTAGACAATAAAATTTAAAAATTAGTTAGCTTTCCCGAACACTATTGCCTTTTTGTTATTCCTAGCTTTAGGCTGTAATTTCTAATTTCAAATATCAAATTTAATGAGTTATCACTTGAGGAAAATCAAGCTGATGCCATGAATCGCCAAATCCTCGCCAAAAATGCCAATTTCGAATAATGATGAAAGTTAGAGTAGAATTAAATTTTATTCGCCAAGAGAAGCCAAAACAGCCAAGTCATCTACAAGTGATTTTTAATTTAATCGCTGTGCAAATGACAAACCAGAGCGATCTAACAGATAGCTGCAGCCAATAGAAATTTTTTTTAATTTTAATTCAGATGAGGAGCTTAACCTTAAAATTATTGTGACAAACTGTTACCGTAGAACGCAAACGTGGGCGTGTCGTGTCAGATGGTCAACAAAATAGTGGACAAGCGTTTCCGCCTGTCTAAACATTTGTTTCTTTTCGAGAGTTTTTTAAAGAATTTCGGTGGGTTTAGAAACTGAGAATTGTGGATCTGATAAGTGGGTTCAAAACTCAGTTATCTCGCTGACATACACGTGCATCCTTTTCGATCTCATAAGTGGATTCGAAAGACAGAAACAGGTGCAAAAAAGGGGAAAAAAGAAAACCATCTGAGAACTTGTTTTCGCTTTCATAATATGAGTTACGTGTAGTAAAAATATTAAACGATGTTTCGGATATAGCACACAGGGAATGCAAGTTTTAAATTAACCACAGAAAATTATTAACATTTAGGATTTAAAATACATGGGAATTTTTAAATATAAAATGTAGAAATTTGAATGTTAGCGAGTAAATACAAAAAGAATTTTGTCAATGCAACATGACATTTGAGACTCAAATTTTCATAACAGTTTTAATCACAATCACCTTCCAGGGATTTCTGTTAAATTCCCCTCCCATCATTTCAGCTTCTTTATATAAAACAGAAAATTTCTTTTTCTTCAATTTTTCTTTCAATAAATCGGTGATTTTGGGGTTTTCATCCTTGAGAATGGCTGTCTAAGTCTCTTGATGGGATACTAGGGGTGAGGGGGTGGGGGGTTTATATTCTCACGAAAACGGTAGGTTTGTAAAAAAGAGATTCTTTGTTTCCCAACATACCATACTAAAACCTGCAAAATCTGTTCTACTTAATAAAAGATGATATGCATTTATTTAATCTTGTGTTCTAACCCAACAATCAAATGTGCATTAATACTTTAAATGATTCCGAAGTGGGTTTCAGAGAGAATTGTTAATTAGTTTTTAGTCTTGAAGCATTCTCTTAATTAATTCTAAAATTTAATATTCGGTAAACTTTGTTGCACCAGAATAAAATTCAAAACGCTATCGTATTAGCGATGTTAATTTGTCTCGGTGGCTTCGATATAGGGTAGCAGGAGTGACAAAATTCCAGAGGCCTGCTATCTTAGCGGTCCCCAACCCAAGATATTGCAATTATATAGGCAAAGCTATTGTATGTGTCAGATCAGGTGAGCCTGGAGGTCATTCTACGCATCCACAATATCCGATTATTTGATATTCGAATTTCTCCACTTGGTACTTCCCGGGTTTTATGATGCAGAAGTAGCCTGCTTTAACGACTTCGCCTAGGGGTCGACGTTTATTTTTCAGAGGATGATCTTTTCTACCGTTATCGCTGGTTCTTACGGCAAGGTCTGGAACATCGCGATCAAACAAATTCGGGTATTCTTAGCATTATTCAGCTCGATTTTCTAACCGTATGTTGTACCGTTTTCGAGATATAAACGCTAATCCGTCGTTTGCTGCTACGTGGTACTGTAACCGATCTCACCGTGTAGCGCATGGTCATTTTGCTATACATAGTCACAAAGTTTCTGGCAAAAGTTCTGGCAAGCCTTTCTCAAGTTAATGTGGAGTACAAGGACTTTAGTGGACACTCTGTATATATAACCATACGGAGCAAATTCGAGCTCAAAAATATGTTATGAAAAGTAGCAAATGCAAGATCATTCTTCATCCTGATCTAGGTAATAAGGTATAAACGAAATTTCGCCGCGAAGAAACTAATGCAGCACAAGGCGCAGGACGCAACTTGTTCCATTCCGGTATCCAAACTCTAAAAAACAACACTTTCCAGTCATGGTGAGGCTGTTCTAAGCGCATAACATCCACCATAAAGAAAGATCAATATGGAGACATCCTACTTCTGTAAATCCTAATTTCGCCAGTGAAACCCTTTATTGTTCATCTAATTACAGAAAACTGTCGTATGAAGGCGCTGCAAGAAAGTCAAAGATATCAAAACAAATTAAAATGAAGGATAAAGATATATCAAAATGATAAGTGCATGAATGACATAGTATAAAAAAGGGGGAAGTGAAAATAAAAAAAGTTTACATTATTGGCATTTCTTCAACATTGAATTATTTTTCAACATGATAAAAAATAACGACACGAATTTTCTTAACTGGAGCTCATTATTCACACCAACTTTGTGTTGATTATTCGGTTCTTGAAAATAGAAATTTATTTCGCTTAATATTGCAGTTGCTTTTAGGCCGGGATAGAAAAATTTTGTGGAGAAAAAGCTAAAAGAAGGAAATATTATTTATATATACGATTGTTTTGTCAAGTCATAGGAATTCATTTTAAAGTAAATAATAATAATAGTGAAATAGTATCTTTCGAAATTTTTTTTAACGGAAGAATTATGCATATTCTTTAATTTTATTTCGTATTTCCTCCGTGTCCAGATAACAATATGCAAGAATATCACATGTTGTCAATTCACAAATTTTTTCTTGAAGAGTCATATATAATTTGAAATATCACGCCACATTTCTATTTATATCAGCGTTTGTCAAGTTTATATTTCTGTAAAACTACACATGCGACGAAATTATATTCACAAAAGAAAGTAATCAATCCACCAAACATTTCCCTTTTGTTTTGTGAGCAAGACACACGAAACAGATTAAGTAAACACGAAGTGATTAAAATCTGCATTTGGTTGTTGGAGAAGACTAACCTGGCAATAATTAATTCCTCACGAAGTTGCCGCAAATACAGCCATGCTCGTACTATAAATTAAGTTTTTCTGCATTTGCGTTTACCAACCCGAATATAAAAATTCAGGTTATAAGTTAAAGAAACAGCTACCAAACCGAACTGTGTTGTTTATCTCAAAAAATAAAATTTTAGATAGAATGTTTTTGTTTTAAAATAGTGGAAAAACTTTCGTAAGTACGTCTATGCACATGACTAAGGACTACTAGAAGTCGGATTCCGGAGTGTGATAAATCAACATGATTTCTGGCTTTTAAATTTGAAACTCCACACCTCCGCCATATCGCGAATGATGTTCGATGACCCTCTTTATAAAAACAAATTAGTTTAAATGCGTGTGTCGATATTTTTATCAAAGAATATTTATATTGCTGAAAAGTTTTTAACATATAATTTTCCCTTCTATAAATAAAATAATGAAGTTTTGTTTGTTTCATGCAATACCCGTCGACTTCAAAACTGTTAATCAGATGGAATAATTCTTCTGACGCACTATACACTATCCCTTAAAATTTTTTCAACTCTCGTATTTTTTTTTCTCAATAAAAATAACCTTAAAATATATCAATCCTTCTTTGATTATTAGTGTGAAAATATGTATTATTAAATGTTATAATAATTTCAGAGCTATAATTCATTTCTCAATAATGTTAAAATTAGATTAATATTCTATGTTTATAGAAATATCTCTTCATAGTATAAATTATATTTGTAATAATACCTTCATAACTAAATTATAACTATATTGATCTAAGGATAAAGTTTTCTAGTATTTCTACATTAATTCGGTTTTGAGACGTTGGTTTGTTATATTGCATTTTATAGTATGAAAGGTGTCGTTAATTATGCTTAAAATTAAGAAAGTAATTTTGATATGTGTATTAAGAATACAGAGTTATATCCTACATAAAGCTTTCTAAGTAAAAAACGCCCTGTTGTGAAACGAAATTAAATTAATGAACTAATTAAGAATCTCTGCTTTCTGATTGATGTTACACTAATTAATTATTAAAAACTTCTATTACAAGTGTGTAATATAAACATGTAACTTTATATAATATGCTTCCACAAATTTTAATTATATTTTGAGCAGAATCTTCTCATTTTTATAAATATATGTTTATAATGCAGAGACTTTCAACAGAATTATTAAACTTCTCATACTCGTTTGAATATTTATATAACTTATTTATAACCAAATTCGGTAATATATTATTTAGAATATAGAATTATTTTTAACTATTTGAATTAACACAATTTGACAAAAGAAAGTTAATTTACTTGTTAATTAATTAGAATTCTAATTATAATTACTTGATTGGAAACCGTCTGAGGTGAATATCCCAATCATAATTGCAGTGTATGACAATTCAAAAGTGTTTTTAATTTTAAAAAATAATGTTATATAAATGAATTCTAGTAGAATTTTGTTTCTCTGTTCACGCACTTTGTTATTATTGTTTGAAGTTTCTAGAAGACAAGTGGAAAATAACAAGAATGAAACGGTTATTATTTTATGTTTTAAATGAAAGAGAAGAATGGTGTAGTATCTTTTCTTCAATAGAAAGACGAGGAGTATTTCAGCGTTGATAAATACTTATGTCATAATGATTCTGGTGCACATTACTGTATGTTTTTCCGAGGAAACAATTTTATCTTTTATTTTAAGTTGTTTTTAGAATAAGTAGAAAAATAGCCATTATAATACGAAATTGAAAGATTTGGTATATTATTTAAGAAGTTATCTCTTATTTAATTTATTACAACTGACAATGAAACAGAAAACTCGTCTTTCTATAACGTCAGTTCAGTAACCTTTCACCGAATGGTGCTCCTTAAATTTCTCATGATTAATTATTGACCGCAGTTACTCTCTTCTTGGTATCTATTTAAACCATCTTCTTCTAACGATTCTTGCTCTTCTGACTGAAAATATGTTATTTAGCTATACGTATTGGTTATATCTATAACATTTGAAGACGTTATTTCTCTTTCGAAACTGAAAAAAAGTATGATTTAGATTGAGCTTCCTTTCCGATGTCTTAAATATGAATATCAACCGTGCTGTAAAATATATCGAAACAATGAAAGAAAATGGATTTACCGTGCAAATGAATCAATTAAAGAAAATTTAAATGACGCTTAGGAAGAAGGAGAAGTAATTTGTTTCATGACGCTCAGCTTGCTCGCATTTATGTGGTTGATCAGAGAGTTGGTGTTGAAGAGAAGCGTCATGTTTATTAATAAATCTAAATAATTAGTTTTTAGGATTCTCTCTATACTTTATGAAACTCTTATGTTCCTTTTTTGCACTTTCCTAATTTTCTTTGTTACTTTCATTTGAATGAAGATTTTTTATAAATGCTGTATGAGATGGAAGAACTCTTCCACTGAAAAATTAATTTATATTTGTTCTTTCTGTTGGAAACATCAGAAGGCAAATTTGATCTATACATATTTTAGCTGAAACAGAAAGGCATTTCCGAAATTGAATGAGTAAAGAACTTTAATAATCACATCACATCACTCATCGGTATCGATTAACTCTGAGTATGATCTCGAAAGCCGAACATGCTTCATTGTAAATCTGAACCAGGGTACAAAAAAGTGGGAGGCGGCAAAAATTCAGAACACGAAAAGTCTCCGGGAGCATAGGAGGTAGACAACAAAATCTCTAAAATTAGTTAGTCGCATATCATTGGTTTTGTTTATTCCATGAATATTAGTAATTTCAATTTCAAATATCAACTTAATGAGTATCAGTTGAAGTTGTAAATCCAGTTGATGCCATTAATCGCCAACCGCCAAAAAAACAATTGAATAATGATGAAAGTTAGAGAAGCAATAATAAACGAAATCATGAA
>BGPR01007776.1:50195-68703 GCA_013235015.1 Araneus ventricosus | reverse complement strand
AGAAAGCTTAAAAAGAGAAATTACTAACATATAAAGAAGAATGAAAAGAAAAATCAATTAAGTAATGAAAGATCATTTATCATAAAAAAAAAATAAACCCAAATAGTAATCAAATTTCAGAAATTTGATAAAAATGTTCAACTTATGTGAATATATGATTTGTTTAAAAGACTAGTGAGAGAAAAGATATTAATTTATTGAAAAAATTTCAAAATTTAATCTCTCAGTCTTCCTCAGAAGGATTCACTTCAGAAATGGTGGTGAAAATTTTGCAACTAAATGATCAAAATTATTCAAAGTATTGAAAGCATGGAATCGTGACACAATGAATGGACATTCCATGGGTTCATGTTCCAGATTATCAAGTCGAAAGCAATGATTGTCAGCGATTTTGTTCTATTCTTTAAGAAAATTAAGATCAAAACAGTTTAGTGATTTTAAATTAATCAAGAATTTTGGTTCAGCTTGGGGTGCAGTCTGATGTAGCCCCCTCCCCTGGATCTGCCCACTGACCCCATTACAATAATTGTCTGCTAGCATTTTGAAATATAACAAGTACAGCATGTAGTCGCAATTAAGGCAGTGCAGGCTGGGGAATGTTTTAACCCGGGAACAAAAATTGCACTGGCTTTAAAGAGATTTTCACAATTTTTTCTTTCTCTTTTATTTATTTGGTTTTTTTATAGTGAAAAGTTAGAACAGTATTCTCCTGGCTCCACTTATACCCCCCCTGAAAAGTAATACATGCAGTAATGTATCAAGTAGTTGAATGAGCCAGAGGCATAGCATTTTTTCATTCTTAAGATATTTAGCTTTAAGAAGTGAAATAAAATTTATATTTTATCTTTGTAGCAATTGAACACATTACATATATACCCACATATTCCATCTTGCTGTACCACTGGATACATGTTTTTTTGATGCTTTTACCAATGCTATGCTATTACCCAAGTTCCTTGAAGTGATTATTAGTGGAAGCTTAAACTGTAGTAGAACAACTATGAGATGTACAGCAAAATGCATTTTTTTAATAACAAAGAAATGGTTTTCTATAGGGGAGCAAAACCAAAAAACAAGACTACACAATTTAATAAATTTTTTAATGAAACTGAATATGAAGAGAGTGATTTGGTTACATCGAAAATAAATAAAACAGACTCGACAGGCTCATTATAACTCAAATAAAGGCATTGATAGCTGGATCTCTATAGAGCTATTCATTAGAAACACTTGTCAGCACTATCCAAAGTCTCCTAGAAGGATTTAAAAGAGTTACTAGCCACTCTCGCTGCCCTCCTGGTGGGTTCGTGGCCAGCACCCACTTTGCTCAGTACTACCCCTGCCACCTCGCTGTTTCGAGGCTCTCAGCCACTACTTTTTTCAGTTTTAAATACTGTGCGAAAATTAGTGGAACAAACCATACAACCATAGTAGATTTCATATTCTTTGTAGACAACAGATTCCTTTAAAATTTTAAAATCTTTCAATAAACCTCATCTAGTTGTAATGTTTTGTATAAATTTTTCATGAATGTCGCCATAAAAGTCTTCAGATTCATAAATACAGAATGAAATCGCCCTAACTAAACAGTTTCCATCACCTACAATAGGTATTTTACAATATTTTTGGCACGCAATTGTGATGGAACTGTTGGGATCTATATATTTAAAATAATATGGTAAAACCCTCAGACAGTTCACCAGCCCCAACCACCAGACCGATTTCAATATTTTTTTTCATTTGAAAGGTTATAACATCTAGATATGTCATCAATGGCCGTCTGTCCCTCCCCCACCCTCCATTTTCGAATGAAATCGAAAAAAAAACTTCTCTTCTGTTCATTTTGTCTATGGGTAAACATTGCAGAAATTCCCCAGACCCAACCGATTTCAACAATTTTTATTTTATATGAAAGCTTATGATGTGTAGATATGTCTTCACGAGTCGCCTGCCCCCAAACCCAATTTGGAATAAAATCGAAAAAACTCTTTCCCAATGTACATTCTCTATGGCGAAAAACCTTTGGACAGTTCACCAGCAACATCCACCTGACAGGTTTCGTCAATTTTTATTTCATATGAAAGCTTATGAAGTCTAGATATGTCATCAAAGGTCGTTTGCCCGCACCAACCCCCATTTTCAAACGAAATCGAAAATACATATAGAAAATGTACGGTGGAGAAGAGTTTCTTCTATTTCGTTCAAAAATCGGTGGAGGGGGGGGGGGGGGGGACCCATGATGACATATCTAGACGTCATAACCTTTCAATTAAAAAAAAATTGTTGAAATCCATTGGGTGGTTGTTGCTGGCGAACTGTCCAAAGTTTTTTCCCCATAGAGAATGTACAGCGGGAAAGAGTTTTTTAGATTTCGTTTGAAAAGGGGGGGGGGGGTGACCCCTTGATGATATATCTAGGCATCATAAGCTCTCATATGAAACAAAAATTGTCAAAATCGGTCAGGTGGTTGAGGCTAGCGGACTCGGTGAAGAATTTTTTACCAAATTATTTTAAATATATAGAAAATGAGACAAGGAAAATCTTTTGTAGTTTATTGACGTACAAATTTTGTTGGAGTTACACAGGTATTAAAATTAGTTGAATGGCTTAAAAATCCTCTATTTCCATTCAAAGAGAATATACAATGGATATTTAATCCTCCAATATCCCTTTTAAGAAGGACTTTTGGAGAGATTAAAAGGTACAATAAAAGGTAAATCAAGATAAGCTTAGTAAAAGATTTCTTTTAATATCAAAAGATAACTATATTTTATGTGAGGTGGAAACATTTTCTGGCTTTCATTCATAGATAAAACTTCTGAAAGAAATCAATATAATTTTTTAAATGTTATTTCTCAATAACATTGGTAACTGTGAAATAATTTATTTTAGCAATTGACAATAATTTCTTCAAAAACTTATAAGAGATCTAAAAATATAGATTAGAGTATCTTGTACTTATGATAAAAAGACCAAAATACCATAAAACAATATAGTGATATCCAACTTAGAGAAAAACAAATTGGCAGTAAAACTATCAAATGCATGACATTTAATACATGTCAAAGAATTTCATGACATATTTCTGTTAAAGGGTTAGTACATTTGAAGTTTGCAAAGGAGCTCTTGAGACACCTAAGAAGAGAATAGTTTCTACAAAGATTCTAACACAAGATCTTTCCAGGTTGTTAGTAGCCATTGTTTTACCTGGGGTTTTTTTTTTGGGGGGGGAAGCAATTTTTAATTTTCATTCCTTCAGAAAATATACATGTAAATTTCTAATAAATGAGTATGGAAATGAAGAAATTTGAAATAACTCATTTGTACTTGGTCTTTGAATATTGGTGATCACAAATTTTTCCTGCTTATATAAATAATAAAAAAGTTTTTTTTCTACATTGTTACAATTTTTCTAACATTTTCTAAAATGCAACACACTTAGCATTTTAAATGGAAAAATTTATGGTTTCTGAATGACCAAGAGTTTCTAAGTAGTTTTAAGGAATTATAAGAAACTTACCAATTTCTTTTCCTAACTTGGACTTGTACATAGAACCAGAACTAGATACCATAGCACAAGTGGCATGCTTAGAAAAAATACTAGAAATTGGTTCAGAAGGAAAGTATTTATCATAGCCAAGTTTACTGAAAGGTTCCAAATTCTTATGCAGCATTTCCATCTTAACTTTTTCTTTTAACTCGCAAATTAACTCATGTTGAGATTTTTGAGGAATTCTAACATTTTGTCTCTTAAATTTTACTTTATATATATTTGTTTCTTTTTTCTCTTTATGAAAAAGCACATTCCCAGCAACTAACTGGGCTTTACGCAACTGAATCAGCAATTGATTTTTGTAGGTGTGAATTTTGTTGTTTAATTTGTCAGATGGTACTTCATCTGTATTGTTGCTTTTTTGAGAGTTGGGGTAAACATTATTTGCTTGAGTTGCTTGCATAGAAGTTTCCCGAATATAATTAGATTTATTCAATATTAACTGTTTTTTGTCTAAAGCTGAGCGCCAATACTGACTCCATAAGACATAGGTATAACCAACAACTCCAAATACTGTCATAAAAATAAACATCCATATACTAATTGCAAGGAATGGAATTTTCATTCTTCTTTTTAACAATCGATACCTGAAACAGAAAAACACATCACTTAAAAATCAATAATTTTGATAAAATTTTTTAAAGTTCAGATAATTATTTACAATCATGAACCAAGAGTTGTTTTAATGTAAAATTTATAAAAATAATTTTTTTTTAAATGTGGAGTATCATCTGATTCAATAATAAAAGCTCAGTATGATACAGATTTTTTAAGTTGTATATTTCTCATAAAGAGAATACAAACCAATGCCCAGGGCCAGATTTTTCATAGGGCCATGGCCTAGAGCACAACAATAGGAAGGCAAAAATTTAAAAGACATTATAAAATATTTAAAAATTTCAGTATTATTTTGAAAAGACTCATATAAAATATTTTTTCTCAAGCATATCCACACACATTAAATAAACTGGTGGAACATTTACATTGCCTATCTCTTTAATTGTAGAGAATGCAGCAAGGGGAGGGCCCAGAATTAAGTGCTTTGGCCTAGGGCTAGAAATCCAGCCCTGCTATTGTCAGAAAAACAGACACCTATGGCTATTCTGCAAAGTTTTATTGAACTTGGTTATATTCCTTCCTTTCATTTCTATATCACGAGAAAATTATCTTTATCATAATCAAAACATTGGCACCCTAAGAAAATGTAATTTATATTTCAGAGCAAAATGTTGGCATATTATCTACTTCACAAAATGCAAGTCTCTACCAAATTTCAACAAATGGATTAACAGATCATAAAGGTCTGAAAACAAATAAAATAATAGGAACAGACTCTCTATTTTAATATATATTTAGACACCATTTAGTACACGACTTAACTTAAACTTCCTACATTCAGTAATAAAGAAAAAATAAACCACTCTACAAAAATTTAAAATAAAATCATAAAACAAACTTCAACATTAAATTTAACTGGAAAAACTTCTCCACAGATCTCTACTTTGTGATGATACAATTTTATAAATCTACATTAATGAAAGCCAATTATTTTCTAAGCTGGAAAACAAAAGTTTTTAACATAACACAAATATTTTTCTGTTTTTGATACTAAGTTTTTGCTACATTTTAATGCATTTGCCAAATATCGCGCGGATAATTAAAACACAATTTCAAAAACCAGATGCAATTTAAATATGATTCCATAGATATGATGATTTACCTAAATGATATTAGATGGGAAATGTTTTACATTTAATGGTGTTAGCGAGTCGTACACTAAAGAATTATGCATATATACAATAAATAGCCGATGATTTTTTTTTCTGCTTTAATTAGAAATCACACAAGACGGGAATTTTCAAAGACGAAAAAATATTTCCACTGATCTGCGAATGCAATATCAATGCTGTTGATAAAAAAATACATTTTTAAGCCAGATAAATTCCATTATCGAAGAATTAGAAACTACAATAAGCAAGAATCGTCGGTAGTGTTACCGCATCTGGCCTTTTTCTTTCTCATGAAAACATATGCAGTTTCTAGGTACCGCCATCTATATGTAACTTTATGAAATAACTACTTGATGTTTGTTTCTCTATCTCTAATTAATTACTGTTATGTCTGATTTCTTCTTTTTTATATTCCATAATAAATTAATTGTTTTCAAATTCCTTAAGAGGTCAAGAATCTTCAATGGTTCATGAAAGGTCAGAAAATTATGATAAATTTTCCGAGCTCCTTTGACTTCAATTAAAGTTTTGGATTCGATATTCAGCTGATCGATTTCAATTTTGGGTTCCTTCACGAAATGTAAAAGACCGAAAGTTCTTTCTGGACAGAAAATCCTTTTCTTATTTGATTTTAAAAGGCTAAATTATTAATACGACATTTGTGGATAAGAACACAAATTTGCACCACAAAAGAAAATGAAATGCAATGTAAATTCGAAGATAATTTCCTTTAAATAGATAAAAGAAATATATCAGTTTTTTTTTAAGATCTGTCTTTATTTCCATGCTTTTTGGCTGGAAACTGTTTTAAATATTGTTTTAGGTGCGAACCATTTCTAAATCATATAAATTTTCGTATAATCTGAACCTGCGTTATATTCTTTTGTAGAACAATTCAGAAGGGGAAAAAAAAAGCTGTGAGGAATGTTTTACTTCATCAGTCAGATAACAGATGTCGCTGCGGTATAGATAACAGAGGCTTATACAAAAGAGTTACGGAACCCGATATCCTTCATTTAAAAAAAACGCATTTCGAGATATGATGATATATTGTACAATTATTTTCTTTGCGTTATAAAAGAATTACTATGAATTCTTTTGGTCAGGGCCGGCCCGAGGGTGTTACGAACGGTGCGAGTGCACAAGGCTTCGTGTCGCTGACTGATTTTGAAAAACGAAAATTGATTGAATTGATTTATTTAACGAAATCAAAACTTGTCGTCGAGATTTGCCTCATAGGGCAAGTATTGCAAACATTAAAATATTTATTTAAAAATAATTCACTTGAATTCTGTCCAAATTTTGCTTCTGTTCTAAAATTATATTGATCTTACCACAGGACTGGAGGGAACTAGTGATGGACAGAGCGTTTTGGCGGCGGGAGGATGGAACTGAGGACCTTTGGGTTACGATATCTTTCCTCTGAGGGAGCAACCCCCAGCTTGTTTGATATTATCTGAATATCAA
Source organism: Araneus ventricosus (assembly GCA_013235015.1). Lineage (NCBI taxonomy): Eukaryota > Metazoa > Arthropoda > Arachnida > Araneae > Araneidae > Araneus > Araneus ventricosus. The sequence continues at coordinate 61,953 of BGPR01007776.1, read as the reverse complement.
GGAAGCGATGTGCTGCGTGCATATGCGCAGATTGCTGCCCAGATTGGTGGTGCGCAGGCACGTGCAGACTTTGTGCTATGAAATGGTCATAGACTTTGCGTGCTGTGAAATGCGTCACAGGCTTTGTGCTATGAAATGTGTCACAGGCTTTGAATTGGGAGAGCTGCGTTGCTGTAGGAGTTGTCGTGCTGCCATCTGGTGAATGTAGTGTTCTTTGTCCGCGAGTCACCAATTTGGCGGCGGGATAGAAACGGGGACCTTTCGGTTCCGAGCCGAAAATCCTAACCACTAGACAAAAGGAATTTCCAATGTCCGGAGGCGGATATTGGCTAATATACGTCACAGTAAGATGGTGTAGCACGGTGCGCCACAGCGTAACGGATGAACGGGCGATACGGATGGTAGTCACGCGGTGTGCTCCCAATTTATGGTCGTAAAACAGAGAGACATATGAAAACATTTTTGGATGAAAACCCCATTTCTCACGATCTGAAATCAATTTAGACCAGAGCTTTTAAAACTGTGTCTCGAAAATATTGCCTACGCCAATTTCAATCAGAATTTTCTATGTTACTAAAGCAAACCTAATTCAGAAAAATACTTCGATTTGAAGAATATCATCGAAAATTTCGGATTAAATATATGTAGCTAAAATTCGTTCAATGTATCATTAATTAATGTTTTTTGTTTAATATTCCTCCACGTACTTAAAATTAGGATAGCAAAAAAGCTTTCGTGTTTAGATTTGAAGGGACTGCTGAATTGTCTTAAAATTTTAAAATATTGTGTCTACGTGCAGGTATGGACAAAGGCCTGTGCTACAACAGTAAGAACCCTCGCTGCTGCATGACCGAGCACTTACGAAATTCAAAAATGGAAAAATTGTTAACTTTTTTATCTGCCTGAGTTGTACCAAAATTTTGATACTGTTTTAAAAAATTATACTTGCCTTTATTGCATATGCACAATGATTTTCCTCACGATATAAAAATAAAAAGGAAATATTAAAGATCTAGCATTGGTAAAAAAATGATTCCTCTCCTTAGCATTTTTTTCCCAATAAATCAGAACAAGACAAGAAACCAAATTATGAAAATAATCATGCATTTGCCCAGAGGCGGCGCCAGAAATTTTCCGACGGGGGGGAGCAAAATTTCTCTCATTTAGATAACTTCAAAATAACACATGATAATTTTATATTAAATTAAAGGTTATAAAGTATTAATTAGCGAATTCAATTATAATAATTAATTAATTGGAATAATTAGCTATTTGTATAATGTCAGTGCAGTAAGAATTGTCTGACTGAAAGACAAGCACTAATAGAAAATGAAGAATTATGAACATAAATCTCTTAGCAAATGAAGTGTACCTCACTGATACTGGAAAAAATTTGCAGATTATTATCTAAATCTCATAACAAAATATAATAATAGCCGAAACAAGTGAAAATAATTATTAATAAATTTTAAACCTATAAATGCATATCTATATATCTCTATTAATAAGAAAGGAGAATGTGTGTGTGTGAGTCTGTGTGTGTACGTGAGCTCTACAGGGCAGACCGCTGGACCTAGAGCTAAGAAATTTGGCACAAACCTACATTAGAGGGTGGGAATATGCACCTCGGAGCCCTTTTTTGAAATTTTAATTGGAATTTTAATAAATTAAAAATTAGGCAAAATTTTGGCATTTTTCCTTAATAACTGCCGAAAGTTTTACAGCACAAAAATTATTTTTACATCTGAAAGTTCAAAAAATTACTTTTTCAATGATATCAATTAAGTTGCCGTACAAGTTTTCCTCTGATATTAATAAATTTTAAAAAATATTTTTGGAATAATTTACAACAATACTTTTCATTGTTGCAACGCAATTCAAACCGTTTTCATTGTTTAAACAAATATTTAATTGTGTGATTCTCTTTCATTGTTGAAAGATGAGGTAATATCCTAATACATTTTGCTTTCATATTTTATTTCATGAAAATTTTTGTAGAATCTGTAAACCAAGCTCTCTGAGATATTATGTATATTAAGAAATGTATCCATTAACCTGAATGAATATGGTTGCTATCTTTTCATTCTTTTTCGGCATGTTTTAATCCAGCTATCATGCCGCTAGTCATAAAATGTGCTGTTCCATTTTAGTGTTTAAATCAAATGCAGATTTTACAAGAGGAATAAGAAAGTGAAGATGGCGCCGACAACGTGCAATTAGATGTTATATGACATGGTCAGTTATTCAATTGCATTAGGGACATTCATGTAGGCAATGAACAGAAGAGGTGCAAGCCACTAAAAGAACATGGAATAAATATCAACCACAATTTGAAGTTTAAAATTACGTTATTAGAGGAACCATGAATATAAAATGATGCAAGATTCAATTGAAATCATATTCCCGGCGAGCAAGTTGCTCGCTCATTTTTAGGCATTTCGGGTATTTCCCGGCTTCAAATTCTCATGAATGTCAAAGGGTTAAGTGAAAACCAAGCAACAGCAAACACTTATTTAAGTTTCCCGGTCACCACTTTTTTATAATTTTTAATTTTGAATTGCTAAAATAATGCAAAAAAAAAATTTTCCCGTGAAAAGTGGGAGGGGCGGTTTCCCCCCTAAAATATTTGGCAAAACCAGTGGACTAGTCCCCCAGCACCAACCACTTGACCGATGTCGATAGTTTTTATTTCATACGGAAGCTTATGTCGTCTAGATATGTCATCAATGGTCTCCTGTCACCCATCGTCTTCTATTTTCAAAATATATCGCAAAATAAAACTTTGGCTGAGTCCTTCAGCCTCTACAACCGCCAATTCGTTTCACCAAGTTGCAACCCAGATAGCACGTACATTTGCAGCAAGTTTGATTTTTACTTGATATTATCTTGTCATGGCAAATTTGGCGCGTCGATGTTGTAGCGAAACTGCTGCAAAGTAACAAGGCAGAATCGCCGCCCTCACTTGCAACACAAGTTTGCTATCAGCTTGTTACGGCGAAAATAGACAACAAGCGCCAAAAAGCGCGGAAATTAGGCGCTAAAAAACAAGAGTCATTTCTTCTTTTCTTTCTCGAACTTTGTGAAGAACAAGAAACCCAGAAACCCCCTTTTCACCCAGAAAAAGGTATTTATTCTTATCATTTTATTAATAATTTTTCTTTGAACCGTAACAGGAAATTTATATAATGGAAATATAATAAATTTATATATAGGAGCTTTTAAATATTTTTTTCTAAAAATTAGGATTGTTGAATAGTATTTCTGTTAACGGCTTATATTGTGTACTTGAATTGTATCTCCGAGCGATACGAGGTTTAGGGATTTTTAGTAACAAAGGCTGTTATCCCCTAGTTCAAAAAATATTCACTCCAAAGTTCATTTCAGTCTGCTTAAAAATTAAGCAAAATTGCCATCAGGAGATGGACTAGAAAAATTGCCGCTCTGATTCGGTCAAGAGAAAAAAAAATGGCACCCTCCTAGAAAGGCCTCTATATTCTTTTTTTTCTTATATTGTGTACCAGATAGACGAGGGCTTTATGGCTTATTTTTTATACATTGGTTTTGACCAGCTATATCTAGATACATAAATCTAGAGTAAAGTAAATTAAAAAGGGTTTAATTAAAAAACATGGACCATATTTCTTACTTGAGTTATTTCAGCATTGTTTCTTTAGGGCATTTGTGGTACAGAATTAAACATTTATTAAAATATTAAATAATAATTTGTTATAATCCATAAGAAGTAAAATGAAAATTTATAATTAGATGCCATTGTATGAAAAATAATGAACCTTTGTTCAATTGTTTGATTGTAAAACTATGTTAAGGCAAACATGAAGCTGGATATAGGACAGCAAAATATAGAGCCCATATCAAGGATTTTTTTTAAATATAGATTTATTCTTTAGATTTGCTTATAATTATATACTCCTATAAAAACAAAATAAATTTGTAAAATTTGTTCTAGAACTATGATTTTTCACTTAAATTTGTGCATTGTAAAAATATTTCTTCATTTTTTAATGATAAAAACTTGTTACATAAATCATTCTTACAAAGCTGACACATTTGTATACTTCATAAGCTGCAATGCTGTATAAATTAAACTAATGCAATAAAAATTAGATTAAACTGTTGCTTGAAAACATGATAAAGTTTTATTATTTAAATTTTATGAAGTAATTTAAAATAAAGAAAGAATGCCCAAATAACTAAAATAAGAAATATGATCCAGGTTTTTAATTAAACACTGCTTTAATTTATTTCATTCTAGACAGGGTAGATGCTCCAGTTTTGGTCGCATTAAGAGAACATTCGAGTTGGAATTTTAAACTGTGGATGACTGGCTAAATCTTTTTAAGTCAAACTTACACTATTCTTTAGTAAATTTTATTGCCTTTCTGTTAATTATGAAATCTTTCTCTGGAAAAATTTATATTTTGAGTTATGAATTTTTAAATAATTTATCCCAATTTGTACCAGTTTTGGCCACATTAATATCATACCATATAACAGGCATTTTAATAAATATTAAGCCGAAATAAAGTATTTTTATGCAGTATGTATTTTATTAGATTGTTTTCATATTTTATAAATCATTTTTTTTGTTAAATTTGTAAAAACTTAAAATAAAATATATATAAGTTGATTTTAGCTGCAAGTTTGAGTTAAGGCTTGTTTCGTAGAATTTTAAAAATGCCTTTCCCAAGAGATGGCGCTGAAGTTTACTAGGCTGTGACGTCGTCTTTTTCAACAAATTTTTAGCCTTTTAGCCAAGAAGGAAATAAATGGTACTTTCTGGCACCTGAAAATAACTCAAGGGTTCCCTACCCTCATAAAAAAACCGCAAGGACAGTTCTTTCACATTACAAAAAGAGGAGAACCCCTTCGCCTTAGGGTACGGCAAGAGGATCGGGCTCTGGTTTGAGAGCAGGTCAGTCAAATTCCCGTTCTGTCAGAAAACTGTTTGAGAAATTTTTCTCCATCTAGTTTTTCAGTCCATCTTAGTGAAAAAAAAAACGCATATTCCTTGATGATTGCCTTTTCTTTTTCCCTATCTGAAAATCCTGAACAAATAATGTTTCGATAACAGTATTTTATGCTTCTAGAATGACAATGTACTGAATTAAAATTTAAATCAATAATATTAGTCTCCCTTGTTTAGAATTTCGTGTTATTTAAAAGCAATAACAAGCAATCTATAACCAAAAAAAAAATCAAATTCGCTTTTCTGCAATCAAACCACTAAAACGCTTAATAATTGGCTAAAAACCAAAATAACACTCACTTGGGAGAGGGGGGGACTTAACAAAAATATATAATTGCATTCCGCACACCTCTAAAATTATTGAAGAGCTTCTCTTGATTTAATTCTCATGCCAAGACTCCACACCTCCTAACACAACCCAAATTTCTTTTATCTTTACGATAATATTTGTAAGACAAATTCGGATTTTCACACTTTTTAGAGCTTCTCAGGAGAGACTAGACCAACTGCCCTTAAACTTCGTCCATGTAAAAAATAGACTCTAATTCATATTTTACTGTGAAAATTCGGTCACGAGGGCATTTAAGGTATCCGACTGTGTTCGGAGACATTTTTTGAAAAATAGCTTATATATATTTTTTAATGCTATTTTTCTACTGCATATGTTTTAAAACTATGAAAATATTGTAAAATTAGGCTTTAAAAATAATATTTTTAAAAAAAACTGAGAAATTTGAAGAAAAATGACTAAAATATTTGCCTTACGCTAACAGCCATAGACAAAATCATATTCTAAATATACATAAGAAAGATCAGTATGAAGGCGGAAATATAAACAATATATTTTTCCACTAATTTTTTTAGACAGATTCATCTATATTTGCAAAACTAGAGTGGCATTTTTCATACGAATTAAAATTTGAGATGAAGGATTTTTCAGAACTTATTTTTAATAAAATTAAATCTACTTAAATTTCTATTTAATATTGTTGATTACGGATAAGTAAAAAACAAGAAATGTTTTCCAAGTCGGGACAAAAAAAAATGACGAGAGACTGTCTTTTTCAAACAGCCGCTGATGTTAAAGGCGTAGGACTACTTTACTCGCGTGACTCTTTTGTTTCTCGAAGTTTCTCGGTTTCTCTTTGTTACTCGCGATATCATGATAGTCTTTTGTTTTGAAGTTACTCAGATACCTTTGTTTCTCAGTTACTGTAATTCTCTTTTTTTTTTCTCAAGTTTACATTCTATTTTCTTTTATTTCTCGGTTACTCTAAATTCTCTTGGTTTTCATCGCTAATGTATGTTAAATTAAAAATAAAATGAAACTAATACTAAATGAAAATTGTTTTCATTTTTCAAAAATATATTACAATGTCGATCTTTGTTTTGAATTCTTAATCGTGCGTGGATATGTTAGCCAATCTGTGTAGGATCAATGAGATGATAAGGAATACTGCACAATTTAATAATTGGACTAATGTTTCTGTAAAAGTTGAATCATGAATTCTGATATACTAGGATAATTTTTTGGCACATGTTCAAATCTAAACGCTTCGCTGAAAACCGAACGTTTTCTCTCTCTTTTGATATCCAAGATAAAGTCACCCATCAACAATTGAAAATCTTAACTATATGAAACCTTCATCGATCTAAAATAAGACATTAGATGTTTCTTTAAAATATGTAGCACTGAGATATAGAGGATCGCATACCAATTATGTATTTTGCCCAACTTTATGACCTGCCAGCTTAAGCAAAACTAGAATTCTGATTTTCTAATTTTTTTTTCTAACTCTGCTGCTACCTGTTATCTCAAGATATTAGTTGCGTTTTAAATATGTAGTTACCGAGATATAGAGGATCTCCTCACACATTTTTTGCGTCGTTTGGCATGTGAATCAAATTCCTACCTGAGACCCTCTAATGGGAGGAACGTAGTCCTACGTTAAAAAAAAAAAAAAATCAGACGGCACATTGGGATTTACAGTCCGGACGGTAGATACTTCTACTCTGATATATTATGACTGATGATAAATGATATCTGATATTATATACTGATATTCTGATTAGTTATTTTTCAGTAGAAATTAACATATATGTAATTTTTATTAGTTTCTACACAATTCAGAAAGTTTTTTTTTTTTTCGTAAAATTGACTAGTGAGTTTTATAACAAGTGAGAATATTACAAGAATCCATAATTAAAATGTGCTGATTTGATAATTACAAAAAGATTTCAATATTATAAAAAATTCTAAATTTAAATGTTTAAATGCAGCTTTAAATGGTCTAACTTCTGATTAAATTTCAGAATTATTTCATCTCTGTGCTATCCTTTGTTCCTCCTTTAGTTTTATAATTCATATCATATTATTTATGCAACTTAAATCACAATTTTCTTGAATTTTCTTACCGCGTAGGCCATTCGTATGGAAAAAATGTAATTAAATTAACTCAATTAACTGATATTAAGTCCTGAAAAATATTAAACAATGCAGTGCATCGAGAAAGTATAAGTGTGCAAAATTTTAAAACTTGGTACACCAGTGAATGAGAAAAATAGAAAAAACTCTAGTTGCAAAAAAAAGGAAACAACCTGCTTATTTTGATAGATTAATCTGCATTTGTAAATATCTGAGCAATATTTCATATGTTAGAAAAGTTGGGATAAGGAATCCTTTTAATTTTTTTAAAGCTACTTTGTAAATTTTGTTACTCTCTTTAAAAAACAGAAAGCTGAGGTAGGCCTGGTAGAGGCTGGTTTCTGGACCGATGGTACAGATTCAAACCTGATTCCATCTAGAACCGCACATATGTGACCTAGTGTAATCTGGTCAACGAACGAATGATGGTCAAACATCCTATCATGATGTGTGCTGCTGAGTTCGAGGAGGAAGGTATCGGCCCAGGTCCCTCCGTCATCTGACCATGGTCTAGAAGCGTCCTGATGTGCCTTCACTCTGTTTTTCAAAATGGAACGCAAAAGCATATAAACTAAACCTAATAAAAACAGTTAATACACAAGAGTCAATCTGAATTGTTGGATGAACGAGGATTCAAGAGTTTCAAGTATATATGGACTATATTGCATTTATTCCCAATTGATGGATGACAAAGAACTGCCATTTATTTCAGCTGGCTAACCGTACTAGCTTCGTCCTTTAACCTACGACTGAATTTAAGAGATTTAAAATTTTGTATTATCGATGACAGTAAGTGTTTTGATGTTTTTCCAAATATTTGTTAATTGATTAATTTAATCAAATTTTGATTCCATATGATATATTCCTGGATACGCCATCGCCCTCTTATCCCGGGTTGAAGTTCAGAAAATGTATAACTCCAATAAGTCCTATTGTCAAAATAATATTTCTTAAATAGGAAAACTATTTGAGCTCGCTTTAATTTTGACGATTGAGAGTATCACAATTTTAAATGACCTAAGTAATAATTTTGAAAGTGTATATCTGCGTTGATTTAAAATAAAGTAATAAAATTCACAATATCCTGAATAATAATAGTAGAAGAATTATGATAATACATTTTCTAAGATGAATTATTGCATTATATGAGAGTGCAACTGATTGAAACTTAGCCTAGCTTTTTATTTGAAAGCATCAACAGGGAAACTAAAATTACTAGCTTCTAATTGTATAACTGCGTACGAGTTATTAATTACTGAATATATCAAATTATCTAACAAATATTAGTTTCAAAATAAAAAAATCAGGCTGAGGACAAACTGATGTTATTAAGTGGGTGGGTGGACCCTATGCTAATACAAACAGGCATCAATCTCTCGCTAACATCCCTAGAAAAAGCTAGTCCCTTTTCAAGGTTGACCCCTGTGGTTAAACAGGGTTTCTGATATTTTTAAATTGGAAAGGAAATCTAGATAGGGACTCTAAACCGCCAAACTGAGAAAATCTCACTCTCTTCTAATTGAGATGATGACACTTCTATCGAACAAAAAAAGAGTATTTTTAATGGATTTAATATATTTATCTCGGTTTAATTATAATAAGCTATCATGTAAAACAAAATACCAATATATTGGGGAAAATTGTAGATCCTCCAAGAGTTTCAGCAATTAAACGTTTTTCAAAAAAGAAAATATATCAATTACAATTATTAGCAATATCTTGCTATTTATTTTGACCTTCGTATAATTTTATAAAGAAACGGTTTCAACAACTTCCAGGAAAGAATATTTCTGTAAACTAATCATAAATTTTGTAATTACTCAGTAAATTTTCTACCCAAAAGATGGGTTAGTGAGAGTTGCTCTTCATTTTTAGCGAATCTAGAAAACAAACATTTTAACTTGGTAAGTAAGACATACGCTTGTATATACTCTTGCATAAAATCTTATTTTTTTTAAAAGGTCGGTAAATTTATATGCATACTTCTAGAAGGTGCCTTTAGGAAAAAATGAATTTCATCAAATTATACATCTGTTTGGAATTATCAAAAACACTTGTTTTCTTCACTGAGCTCTTCTTGATTTTAAACCACCCTCTAAATTTCATCTCTGATATTTCCTGTGCTTTATTAAATAAAAAGAAGCACTGCTTATAACTTATTCTAGGATGCCATCCGCATAAAAGGATTATACTCACCTTTTGCTCATGCTTCCATTTCCTAAACTAAGATTCACTTCACTGGTCTGGATACTCTTGAATAGTCCAAGTAGCTAGTCTTTATAAATTGGAAAATCCCATATGCTTGCAACTATAGTTTTAAGAACTTATTCATTCTGAAGTAATGAAACTTAGTTTGTAGAACTTATTTTAACTACCTTTCTCTTCGGTGCTGCTTGATTTTGACTAATTCTTGTATACAAATTATCATTTTAAATAACTGATGATAGAGATACACATTCCGGACGTATAGAGGCTTATAATTTTAATTGAAAGTAATCTGATGATAGCCTGACAAATTGCCTAAGACTGCATTGCTTCTTATTTAGGCTATAATTCTTTTTAGATTTTTATTTTCACATAATTTACGTGCTATTCTCTAATGTAAAGGTAAAATATTTTACTTTGATAACATCGAAAATGATTGAAAATTATATCTTTATTAACCTAAATCTAAAGGAATCCAGTGAAGATAATGAATAATACTAATATAAGTATAGATAATCACTGTATATATATATATATATTATACTATATATGTATATATATATGAGAGAGAGGAGACGTTAATGCGCTCTTTGAATTAAATATAAAGAGTATGTTTTAAAAAACAAAATGAAAAGTGGCTGATTGGTTAATTGTTGATTTTAATCACCCCCATCAAAGTCTCATAGTTTGGGAAATAGTTGAGATAATCAACTATCATCAAGGGCTAAATATAGCCTTTTACTCTTCCTATGTGAAGTTATGCCACCAACATTCTTACACAAGCTTGGAGGAAACTCTAAATTTAGAGAGCTTGAAAAATCTGCTAGAACCCTGCTGCCTTGCTAAGTTCTGTAGAAAGCAGATTTTGTAAGTCATAGTCTTTCTTAAAAATTATCAAATTAAAAACATGTGAACCATAATCTAAAATGGTTTTTAGTTAAATATTGAACATATGTAATTCAGGGTAAATGACATCCCTTGTGCATTAACACTCACTTTTGAAATCCTCGAAAGCAATTCGCGATGTATCTTTCAGATCGCCTTCAATCATAACTCTTATCATGCATTTTAATTTATAAATCTTTTCATCTCCAAAATAATTAGTATAATGACTGCATTATCTGGAGCTGTGTAGAGAATCGATTTAACATTTAAACTCCTATTTTGATCTGTATGATAACAGTAACTTACTTTTGTTCTTATAATTTAAGGAGAAATCTCGCAATTTATGGTGGGCTTTATAACCCATTCTGCTGTTTGTAAGCTGTTGAGAAGCAGTATTTAAAGATGGCTTACCGAAGAAAGCATAGTGTTGCTGATTTTGAACTAAGCTGAAAGTCTAATAATCTGTAGTTATTATTCTTTCTAATACAGATTACTGTTTTGAAATGATTATATATGTTTTTTTTGGAAATATGATGCTAAGCCAAAAACTCAATTCGTAGTTATTTTAGCTATTTTTTTTAAATACGTGTCAGATTATGGGGTTATCTTTATGTATTGGTATTATGTAGTTTGCAAAAAGCCAGATTCTGATAATAATATGAGCTATTACCTACTATAAGTCTATTAACCTGAAATATCTAATGGTCTTGGTCAGGAATCGTTTCACTTTGTTTCACAGAGAAGCTTTTTTAATATTTTTTATTTTAATGTTTTATTAATTTCCTGGCAATTCTTTAACATGACAGAGTAATTTTGTTAATTGGGAGAGCTATTTTGCTGAGTTCATCTTAAAAAATCTAACTATAAGCATACATCTGGAAAGCTGTGAAAATTTAACCTATAATATTCTTAAATGTATCTATTTTCTTGGATGCTATGTGATCTGAGATGACAAACCTCAGGAGGAGGGGAGGCGAGGGTAAAGATGTGAAGAGAATTTATTAAGCATTTTTCTCAATTGTTATAATTTTTTTCTGTTCTCAGGGGACAAAGCATCCTACCAAAAAAATTATACATAATATATTTTTGTAAACAATTCTTTGTAATTGTGTATGATTTATATACTATTATTTGTAAACAATTTTGTAATTATGTATATCAAATACCATTATTTGTAAACAATTCCCTAGTAATTGTGTAAGAATAACCTAGCCTTGTAGCTTTGTATTGTTAGCAATATAACCAAGAACGAAAGA